>VYZV01016778.1:1714-20184 GCA_013401275.1 Pandion haliaetus | reverse complement strand
TTTTCAGTTAAGACTTTTCTAGGTTCCAATACGGGCCTGAAGAGTTAGTATTCCAAATTTTAGGGAAGTTCCCTGGAATAAAATTAGTTCTAAGTTGTGTGATCTAGGCTGGGATTCTGAATGCTCCAAGTTTCTTATATTAAATGAACTTGGTCTGTCTCTCCTCTCACTTGTGACAAGTCTTGAGATGATGTGCACACTGCATATGCATAGGTGATCATCCAGTAGAAGGTCTATGAAGCATTAGCTTCATTAACTAGTATGTTTTCTGATGTTTCTGGTCCGCTCAGCAGCAGCAGAGATGCTGAAAGGGAGAGAGAGCTAGGTAGAGAAAGCAGATGAAAGTCTTGTTTTCTCTTGATTCCTTATACTGTGACTTTCTGCAAAGAGGTTGTGAGAAAATAAGAGCCTCTGTGAAGCCCACATCTACTTTCAGGCCACTGTTGGCTCTTAACCTGCCCTGAGATGTGAAAGTGCCTGAGCTGACAGAAGGATTATCTTCATCCCTTCTCAGTGAACCGTAAAACATACTTCTCCCCATGCTGTTGGCTTCAAGTGTATGTCTGTGCTGTGTAATACAAGGTTCATATAGACAATCTAAGCCCAGGGTTGGTATTTCCATATGGTACAATTTAGCACTATCTCAAGATACTAGCTTGGGACCTAGAAGTTGGAGAGCTATATTTCTTTGACAGCAGTCTGAGACTAGTTGATCTATCTCAGCAGGTCAGCTGACATATGGGGAGTGTTGTTACGGTGAGTCTGTGTAGCTCATTGCTGCAGAATAAACCCTGGCATCTCTGTGTTGAGCTACTGTGAGCAGTGTAGATACAATCTTAGGAAAAGCACTATGAAGAGAGAATGTGTGTTCCGGTTCAGTGTGAACAGAAGAGTAAGGACCCTCCTTTACACACATGCAATTAATTCTTCAAAGTAGCCTAGGTGCTAGGAGATGTCATGTTAAGTGAAGAGAGATCTATTGGTTTTAACATCTATCTTTTTTAAGTACTGTTGTCCAGCTGCACATAAAATTTCTGAAGCAGTCATCTTTGTGTCTTTATCATCCTAGCTGCTTCTTATAGCTTTTCTCTCTGGTGGTCTTGTTATTCATAGTTTCCATCACTGCAAATTCACTCTTGGCTTTCCTAAATTAATCTGATTGATTTATATACTGTGCTCCTGATTCTAGAGTCTGTCTTTCCTGTTGGGTCAAGCAGGCCTGACCTATATCTCTAAGTTTTTTTGCCTGTTTGTTGATTGTGAATTTGGACAGCTGCAATCTTTCACCCCCTGTTCTTCCATTCCATCTATTAGTTATACTTACAAAAACTTTAAATTCACTTATTCTGGTAAAATAAGTTTGGGAGTGCAGTTATTTCTTTTGAGGAACTGATTTTTTCCCTGTGGTTTTAAAAGGACTGACATGAGCTGAATTTCTGTTTCTGTACCTGTGTTACTGAACTCTTCCAGCAAAACTTTTTTTGTCAGGCAAGATAATTGGTGCCTCCAAACTCATAATCTCTCAGGAAGTCCCTACTCTGCACTTCATTTTGAGGCCTTGCTGCCATTCAGTATGTCCGTCTTTGACTAAAGGTGTGATGTTGAATTAGTTTAGCTAAACAGTACAGCTGTGCTTTGGTGTAGAAGTTCTTACATCACTTTAAAGTCACCTTACCCCAGTAAATGTCTGTAAGTCTGGTTTAAATCAGTATGATAATGAATGAAGGTGTTGTATACGATTAAAAGGATTGTTGGTTTATGCTCTGTTATGCACCTTTCAAGAACCCTAGATGAGTATCAGTAGAAGTGTTCTGTATGCATGATTGGTACTTTGATATGGTACTACTACTTTGTGAAATGGGGCTAAGGTAGTACTATGGAAAACTTGTAATCTGCAAATAAGTTATGAAATGTAGTAGGTAATATTTATAAATTAAACTTGATCCATTTTTAATTTGTTGCAGGGATGTGATTCTGATAATGTACAGTCTGATTCCTTCATAAGCTGACTTGAGAGTGATTTGCATTCCATGCTCTTACTAAGCGTGAATCTCATCACCTCTGTTGGCAAAATGGACCTTTCTTGAGTTTGGAGGAAGAGATACTTGAATACTCTTGTATCTTGTGCTCTTCTTGACCCCTTTTTCTCTCTAGAGCCATATCCCGTGGGGTTCTTCCAAGCAGATCTCCGAAGACATTGAAGTCTGCTCTTCTGAAATGCAGGGCTGTAGTCCTGCTTTTTGCCAGGAAGATAAATTCCTGAAAGCTTCATGAAATGTTTTTTCAGATATAAAGACAAAGACTTTAGAAATGCTTCAGGCACAGGAAAAGCTTCCATAGAAGTTCACACCTTCCTAGACTTCAATGTCAGTTAGCCAAAACCCACAAATCTGTAGGATAAAAGCTTTGCTAGTTCTAGTGCTCACAGAGATACTTGTCAAATCTTGCCTCCTCTGAGGTTGTCCTGCATTAAGGTCTAGTCCCAGAAGCAGTCAAAATTTACATCAGCTGATTTAATAAACTGCTATAGATTCCCCAGTAGAACTTGTGTTTTATTTGTAATGGAGTAAGCTGGTGTTGCTTAACAGAAGAAGCAATAGTATCCAGGGGGGCTGGAGAGTACACAGAGTGCATAATAAACCTAAAGGAAACTGAACATTTGAAAATAAATTGATTTTTTTGTTGTTGTTGGAAAGTGCACGTATGTCAGGTTCTAAAGTGTTACTAGTGTTCATTTTCATAGAGGAAGGGGAGATGTGAGGAAAGACAACATTGTCCTGAATGGAATTTCAACCCTTCCCCTTTTGTTCCATTGTACTGTAGGACAAACTTTCATTCTGAACTGTATTCACCCCTTCCTCTAGTCAGCTCTTTACCTGCCCTTTTTTTTTATTATTTTGTATCATTATACAGTCCTCCTTCTGAGTTTATCTGTTTATTTTGATCATCTGTTTCTCAAATATTTATTTCCTTCTAGCCCTGGTATCTGGTTACGTATTACTACTTTTCTCCCTACTCTTTGTGCTGGAGTTAAGTTATTGCATATCCAAAGTTCTCATCTACGTTCCAGTCAAATTTCCCTTATATAATTCCCAGAATAACTTACACATTATCTGAAAGGAAGTCAAGCTGTTAGTGCTTTTGGTGTGAAGCTGTCTTTGCATCACTATCTTATGTCAGAAACAAAACTTTTCCTCCATTTCCTCTTTCTCGTCCCCACTCTCCATGTTCCTCATAGGTATTTCATCACTTCTGCCAGCAGTGGCTGAGGGATTGCTGTGCTGTGCAAAGTTATAGTGCAAAGCAGATACTAGTCAACATGGTTAGGATACCGAACAGCTAATATTGCAGCTTCTTTTTTCTGCCTACTCTGATTGGAAACTTCTTTTATCAAACCCTTGAAATGACTGAGAGTGTAATTTTCCTTAAGGCGCTGAGAAGTGTTTCATGGCTTTCTTCTGTGATGGACAGAACCTCAAATGTGATGTCTTAATTTCAGAATGATGATTAATGATGATACTTTTCTGTACCAGCTGTCGGAGGATCTCCAGGTATCTTACAGAAGTTAAGAAATGAAGCTTCCCAAAAATCATGACTATACTATTTTCACTTTACAGTTCCAGAAAGTGAGACAGGGAAGTGAAGTGACTAGCTGAAGCTCACATAGTCAGAGGTAAAATCAAGATGTCTGGCCTTTTGATATTATGAATTCAATTTTATATGCTAAAATTGTATTTTTCTTACAGATACAGGCTTCTTTTACCATGAGACAAGTAGGAAAACACAAATATGTTAGTGTAAAGCAATACTGTATAGATAAACTGTTTGTAAGAATCTGTCATCTTTTTCTTAAAGTTTTGAGAGTAATCATTGCCTTACTCAGAATAGTAGATCACTGTGCATGACCTACATGGGATGATGTAGGATATATTTTTATTTGTTTTCAAGTTTGACGTTATAACCCCCTTTGCTACTTACTTTTCTAGGCAAAGTCTTTAGAGCAAGATAGAAGTCAGGTTAGTTAACGTATGTGTCGTGATTTAACCCAGCAGGCAACTAAACACACAGCTGCTCACTCACTCCCCACTGTCCCCCTGCCCTCTGCAGTGGGATGGGGAAGAGAATTGGGAAAAAAAAAGTAAAATTTGTGGGTTGAGATAAAGGCAGTTTAATAGGACAGAAAAGGAAGTGAAAAAAAATTAATTGGAATATACAAAACAAGTGATGCACAATGCAATTGCTCACCACCTGCTGACCGATGCCCAGCCAGTTCCTGAACAGTGGCCTCCGGCCAGCTTTCTCCCTAGTTTATACACTGAGCGTGGCATCATGTGGTACGGAATAACCCTTTGGCCAGTTTGGGTCAGCTGTCATGGTTGTGTCTCCTCCCATCTTCTTGTGCCCCACCAGCCTACTCACTGGTGGGGTGGGGTGAGAAGCTGAAAAGTCCTTGACTTAATGTAAACACTGCTTAGCAACAACTAAAATGTCAGTGTGTTATCAACGTTTTTTTCATCCTAAATCCAAAACACAGCACTGTACCAGCTACTAGGAAGAAAATTAACTCTATCCCAGCCAAAACCAGGACAATATGTCATCAGGTTCATCACCCCTATTGTAGAGCCAGATGCTCAGTATCACTTTCACAACAATCCTTCCCTCTTTGGGAGAGGAAGGTAATTTCATGTGTGTGCATTAGTAATGTATACCCTCTCTGAAAGTACTTTAGCTTATAAGCATTCTGGTATTTAGCTGGTAACTGTATCACTTAGCCAATCTCCAAGTATAGAAATTGCTAGCTTCTAAAGTAAAATTAGCAAGAGATTTTCCCTTTTGAAGGAGCTCAAAATAGAAACTACTTTATATGCTGGAGTGTCTTCTTTATTCATCTTCCCTCATTGTAAATTCAGAATATTTCCCTTCTATATAAAAGTTGCAGTCTTTTGTTGTTTTTCCATAGCTTCAAAGTGCTAACTAGTAGAGTCTTGTTCACGCATGTTGCTCTTCAAGGGACCACCTTATAAAATAGCGTACTGTTCTTTCTCCTTAGGTCCAGCCTGCTAGGTGAGTTGCACATAAAGTCTACTGAAAGATTTCCTAAACACGTTGGTTCTGTGAAGGGCCATCTTCTGACTTCTTTATTTAAGCAGTGAATCACAGAAGCCTAGAACCTCATCTGGCTATGTTATGCCTTGCTATTTATCTGGAAATACAGGCTTAAAAGCTGAGCTTTGGATCTCAAACCCAGCAAAGTGGGATTTTGGCATTTGCTCTAAAGAGGCTGCTGCACAGGAAAGTTGAATATGTGCACTGGTGTAGCTAAAGCTAAAACTAAAGAATACCTGCTGGAGCTTGTCCCTCATTGCAGCTTGTGTCCATCATGTCTTCTCCTATGAGTATGCAAGTTTGATGCCCAAACTAGAAATCTAGTTTTCATAGGCATTGTGGTTTAACCCCAGCTGGCAACTAAGCACCACACAGCCGCTCGCTCACTCCTCCCCCCCACCCCATGGTGGGATGGGGAGGAGAATTGGAAAAAAAAGTAAAACTCATGGGTTGAGATAAAGATAGTTTAATAATTGAAATAAAATATTAAAAATAATTATTATTATTATAATGAAAAGGAAGATAACAAAAAGAGTGAGAAATGAAACCCAAGAAAAACAAGTGATGCACAATGCAGTTGTTCACCACTCGCTGACTGATGCCCAGCTAGTCCCCGAGCAGCGATTGGCCCGTCCCAGCCAAGTCCTCCCAGTTTATATACCGAGCATGACGTTCGATGGTATGGAATATCCCTTTGGCTAGTTCAGGTCAGCTGTCCTGACCATGCTCCCTCACAGCTTCTTGTGCACCTGCTGACTTGCAGAGCATGGGAAACTGAAAAATCCTTGACTTAGGATAAGCACTACTTAGTAACAACTAAAACATCAGCATGTTATCAGCATTATTCTCATACTAAATCCAAAATACAGCACTATACCAGCTACTAGGAAGAAAATTAACTCTGTCCCAGCCAAAACTAGGACAATAGGCTTCTTTAATAGTCAACAGAGAGTGCCTGATCCATAGGCCAGTTTTGAACAGTTCAGATGGGCTCCTGGCCATGAATTACTATGTGGTAATCTTTCTCTCTCTTGATTATATTAGGAGTTTAGGTAGAGCAGCCATTCTTTGAGGCCCTAAGTTTGATGCCTGAAGTTAGGCAGCATAAAAATTACCCTTCCACTCTGCATTTCAAACATGTGCTATTTTCCAGATTAATATGTTAAGCCCTTAGCAAAATGTGTCTTTGTAATGATGCTGTGTTACTTCATTTTAGTTTGGCACTCACTATTCTGTAATACTCATGAATAAACCTTTTAGGAAAGTTTTTTTTTATTCCATGATGCTTTTCTTCCCATATAAATCTTCCACAACTTTTGTATCTAAAGTATCCCCTAAGCAAAGGAAAGTGAATACTATATTAAATCTTATTAGACTAGAGGAGTTAAGAAACAAATCAGTAGTCACAGAACTCAAATTTTTAATCTCTTGAAGTATTTCCTTTGAACCCTGGCTAAGATATCTTGCAGAACTAGTATTAAAGGAAAAAAAAAAACCCTAGTGAAATGTTATTTATCTGTTTCTCAGAAAGTAGACGCTGCCAGCTTTAGCAGATTGTGGTGACTTGACCCTGGTGCCCACCAAAGCTGCTCTATCACTCCCCTACTCACCAGGACAGGAGAGAAAATAAAATTAAAGGCTCGTGGGTTGAGATATGGACAGGGCAAATCGTTCACCAATTACCTTCTCAAGCAAAACAGACTCAACTTGGGGAAAGTTATTTTATTACCAATCAAATTGGAGTAGGATAATGAGACATAAAAAACAAATCTTAAAAACACCTTCCCTCTCACCCCTCCCTTCTTCCCAGGCTCAGCTTCACTCCCGGTTTTCTCTACCTCCTCTCCCCCGCAGTGCAGGGGGATGGGGAATGGGGGTTACGGTCAGTTCATCACACGTTGTCTCTGCCGCTCCTTCCTCCTCAGGGGGAGGACTCCGCACACTCTTCCCCTGCTCCAGCGTGGGGTCCCTCCCACAGGAGACTGTCCTCAACGAACTTCTCCAATGTGAGTCCTTCCCACGGGCTGCAGCTCTTCACAAACTGCTCCAGCGTGGGTCCCTTCCACGGGCTGCAGTCCTTCAGGCACAGACTGCTCCAGCGTGGGTCCCCCACAGGGTCACAAGTCCTGCCAGCAAACCTGCTCCAGCATGGGCTTCTCTCTCCACAGGGCCACAGGTCCTGCCAGGAGCCTGCTCCAGCGCGGGCTTCCCACGGGGTCACAGCCTCCTTCGGGCATCCACCTGCTCCGGCGTGGGGTCCTCCCCGGGCTGCAGGTGGATATCTGCTCCATCGTGGACCTCCCTGGGCTGCAGGGGGACAGCCTGCCTCACCATGGTCTTCCCCACGGGCTGCAGGGGAATCTCTGCTCTGGCGCCTGGAGCACCTCCTCCCCCTCCTTCTGCACTGGCCTGGGGGTCTGCAGAGTTCTTTCTCTCACATATTCTCACTCCTCTTTTCCGACTGCTGTTGCACAGTTGTTTTTTCCCCTTTCTTCAATGTGTTATCCCAGAGGCACTACCACTGTTGCTGATGGGCTCAGCCTTGGCCAGCGGTGGGTCCTTCTTGGAGACAGCTGGCATTGGCTCTATTGTACATGGGGGAGGCTTCTGGCAGTTTCTCACAGAAGCCACCTCTTTAACCACCCTGCTACCAAAACCTTGCCATGCAAAATGCATACACAGATGCAGCAATGAAACGTGGTTACTAAGGGAAGTAGGTTTTTTTAAGAAGAAATACAGTTACTGAAAACTTTATTCATTATTTCTTTTGGCTTTCTCTGTTAGAATAATGTATCTGCAACATCCCTCAACACCCTTGCATGCACACACAGTCTGGAGCTTTGTTTTATAAGGTCTTATGCTGATTTAAAATAAATTAGATTAATTCTTGTGTACTCAAAATATTACTTCTGATAATAGGTATGCTTTAGGTGTGTGTAAAGTGAAATCCATAGTCAAATAGCTGATGCTGATAATAGGGTTTAGGCATTTTTTGTTGGTGCCAAGTGGAAGATGTAAGCCTTTTCCTCCCTTCTGTGCTCTCCTTGTTGTACTTAGTCTGCTGGAGCAAATGTGGGACAAGCAAAGAAATTCAAACTGGCAACTCCTGAATCCTAATCTTATTAATCCCTGTCTTGGGCAAATCACTTAATCTCAATGTATCTTCATTTTTCTATTTATAACCTGGAGTTCCATCTGTTGGATTAAATTAAGTAGTCTTTGGACATACAAGTTTTGGCTGGATAGGTAAAACTGAGACTACTTAGATATCTGTATAGATCAAATTTGATGGAATCAAGGCCTTAATGAACTCTCACTTTTTTGTTAGTGGTAATCAGTTAATTTTAGACAGATGCATGTAAACTTCCTTGCATCTTCTTTCCATTAAAATAAGTTAACTGTTCTTTAAATACACAAAAAAAGATTAAAACAGTGTAAGCATTTGAAATTTAAAAATTTTAATAGAAGAAACCCTTTAATATCCGTCTTTCTTCCCTTCTTCCCTGCCCGCCCCCCTTCCACAATTCAGCCTCAGAAGTTTTTTCCTGTGGGAATTTTTCTGCCTTTTAGCAGTTCTTTGGATGCTAATAAAATCAGTTCTGGAGGAAGGAAGGAAAGACTTTATGACAATGAGAACTGGATTTCAAGAGCTATATCTATTCATGTGAAAACGAACCAAACCTGCACAGATGAAATATGAAATTGGCGGCTCTGTTTGTTGTGGTTTGGTTGCAGACAATTGTCACACGCAGTGTACACAATCATCTTGAACTCTTTCAGACGTAGCATAGTTTCAGCAGAGGGTGAGGTGGATCATTGATTTTAGCCAGATAGTTAAAATTTCTTGCCTTGCCTTGACACTTTTCTTACTCTCTTTGTATTTGAGCATTTAGTAAATGTTTACTAAAAATTAGGTGTTGGTCAAATACATCTGATACTTAATTTGTGGATATTTGTATGATTCTATTTCTGAGTGGTACAAATTGAACATATTAAAAACATAAAAACTCAGATTATGAAAGTGACACTATACAAGCAGATCAATCTTCTTGATTGCCTTTTCTTTTTTGAGCATTTTTTATGTAACGTGCGTATAGATAGAGAAGAATTTTACTTTTTACTTGCTTATGACTACTCTGCAGGGCACAGACTTCAGTATTCAATCACTTGTAAGGAATGGCTCTAAGTTATTTTGAGAAGAGACTTAGGTAAGTGTTAAGTTAATCTAATATTTTAAGCAGCCTCAAAACACTGGATATTTGCTTGCTACTAAGTTAACTCTTCTTAGAAAATTATTTATTTGATTTGTAAGGCCATTTGCAGGCAACATAGCAAAAGGAATTTACGTAACTCGTGAAGTTACACAACAATGATTAATCTGAAACCTGAGTGCGGTAGTAATTGTAGAGGAGTCTGAATCATCAGGGAGTTAACTGTGTCATCAAACATATTCTTTACAACATAGTCTGTGTGAAACATCATTGTTCAAGTTATAGCCAGAAGTTATTCTAAAATCTTGTTTTCAGACTAGAGTAGCTTTTTGAGGAAATACAAGCAAAAATAAATAAATCTAGGATGAAATAGCTTGTATCTCTGCAGAAGAGATGATTTAAAGAAAATATCAAGAGAGTTTTCTTCAAAATACTGTTTTTAAGTTACTGAGGTATCAAGGAGTGACTTTTCTACTCTTCAGGAACCTTGTTCAGATAACTTTGAACTTGAAACGGTTTCAAGGTAAATGCTGATGCAACAGATCTTATTATCCTTGAGCCCTAAAGAAAGATTAGTATTCTAGTTGCCTTCTGTCATGATTTTGAGGAGAAACAAAACCAAATAAGCAAAAGCAACAGGACTGAGAAATAATTGTAAGTGAAAACATCTCACAGAAAATACCTTAGATTTAGCCTTGAGACTGTCTCCCATCTGCTGTTCTTTGGAAGCGTTGGAAGTGCAACACAGAACTTCTTGGGACTTGAATGCAACTAGAGCAACATGTAGGCTGCTGATCTTTCCTGCACAAGTATTTATTTTCCCTTTTGGTAACTGAGGGATTGTCTAGATATACTCAGTACAGTGTTCTTCTAACATTTCATTACTTCTGTACTGAATTTTTTTTAAAGCTTATTTTTAACTCATGTCACTTTCGTAATCAGATTTATAACACAGCTACTCAAACAATTGGTTTGGCAAACTGAAAGAGCAGTGAACAGTGACAGACAAAGTGGAGGTGAGAAATTGTCAAGTTTGCTACCGAAGAAATAGATGCTGGTATTCCACCATCAGTGTACAAACTGAAACCTACCTGATGAAATACGCACACTTTTGTTCTACTGAATGCTATGTGTGTTTCAGCTCATTCTTGTTAGAAGTATAAACATGATCATTTGCAATTCTTGGCTAAATTTTTTAAAACGAAAAAATCTGTTTGTTTGAAATTTTATACCTGTCTCTAGTCCCAATGACTGTGTACCTTAATATAAAAGCAGGAGGCAAAATACAAATGTGATTCTGTTGGATAACTTTAAAAAATTTTATTCAATTATTTTAACCAACATACTCTACCTCTCCTTGCCATGATAGTTACAAATTAAAACTAATTCTGGTTTACAGCTCCCCTCTGCCTACCAGACTAGATGAAGTAGCTTTTGATGGATGTCTACAATATAATTAGCTTGTTCATTACAACAATGAGTGTAGCAGAAAGTGAGGAAGTTTGGGCATAAGTGGCAGTAAATGTTATTGACTAATTTATAATGCTGAAATTAAAATTAATAAATTGGGGGAGGGGAAGAACCCTTGTGTGGTGCTTCACAAGCTGAGCTGGATTTTGGGTGGGCTATCAAGTTTTGGATTTTGGGGTTGGGTTTTTTTCCCCTTTTTTCCTCCTAAAACCACCAGAAGATGAGCAGTGCATGTGCATGCTTCTCTGAAATGTTGACAGTGGATCAGACTCAAATAGATGAATGGGATGAGTCGGAAATCAGTTGGGTGACTTTTTGCAGAATTCATTTTGGGCTTTAACTGAACTACACCAGATTTCACTAGAGTTAATATCTTTGAAATTTGTTGCAGAGTTTGTTCTCCCATTTCTGCACGTATAACTATATTCTTTTTTCCAGTCAAGCTAGCGTACAGGTGAGATCCTGAAGGGATACTGTATTCTGCAGTTTTAGGCTGGTCTGGATGTTACTTCTACAAGAAGTCCTTTGGCTCTCTTCTTTTACAGTTTTAGCATGTGACTTCCATGTTTGAGTGCCAAAAGAAGTCTAGGGATCACTAAAGCTTTAGGATAGTTCAACAGCTTTTTAACTCAATTGTGTATGTACTTTACTGCAAGTTTTGGATGCACTGAATAGATGTATTCTGATAAAACTATAGCATGCAATCCCCTTGCTTCCAAGTAGTGTCAAGTGATTTGGAAAGGGCCAAAAGCACTATTATGGATTGATAGGAGCTTGGAAGACAACAAAAGGGAAGCAAATGACTTCACTGTTTTTGAAGGACTTTCAAAATTCTGAAGGATTTAAGTTTTTACTTGTTGAAAAGCAAAGTCCCAATCCCAGAATGTTCTACCTGGGTCACAGGTGAGTTTGAAGAAGCTGCCCGGTAACTGCGTTAGCTGTGTGGGCTTTGTCTAGCATGGTGCTGAAGGTGTTGTGGTAGAGATGTTTTCCTTGTTTTAGGGGGTAGGAGGGAGCATGGTATGTTGCATTATTTCTTAATGCAGCCATCTTCAATTATAAGTACATAAGCAGGTTAGAGCACAGAGGAGCACCTGTTCCCTGGTATTTTCTGGTAGTTGAGTATCTCAGTGTGCACCTTTTGTTGATGGAACAGCTTAGTATCTGTGTGTGAGTTCAAACATCTGAATAACTAGCAGCTGGGTCTTCTCCCTGTAAAATTGCAGGCATTCTTCTCATATCATACTATCCTCCCTTGCATTCCCTCTTGCTGGCTTCAATCCCTCCCTGAAATCTTCTATTTCAAGGGCAGAGTCTGCCAAGGGTGCATTGGCAAGAAAAGCAAATTCTCCTTCTGTCTTAAGAGCTGGTGTCACTCATTAGCATGTGAGAAGAGTGGTTGTAAATAAACAACAAATTATGTAGAGTTCTGTGTAGTGTTAATTCTAGTAATGTATACAAGGACATGCAGCTGGCTGGATAAGGTAGAGATACCATTATTGTTTGGAAAGAACGAATCCCTGCACCCAGTGAAATGCTTGCTGCTTTATCCCGGAAGCCTTATTGTAACTAGAACTGATACCATCTTTATCTAGCATTACCTCTAGAGTCCTTGGCGGTTTTTTGTTGATCTTAACAGGTGAAAGAGAACCAAGAAGGTACCTGTGTGTGTCCTGTAGAGTTGTCCAATACTCAGTTAAGCCCTGTTGCCTGCAATGCACTTTATGATCCCACATTGTATCTTTAATATAAATAAAGGGAATATACAAGACTGTATGTTCCACCAGGCAGTGTGAATGGGTTGCCCAGGGCAAGATGGAATACTGCAAGTTGAAACTTGTTCTTTTAGAGATTGTACTTTCATTACCTTGAAAGCAACATAATTTGTCTTTCTTCACAATCAGTTTTAAAATGGCTTTAAACCCAGACTACCATGCTTCATGTGGCTCTGAAACATAGTTGGTTTATCCTACTTAGCAGTGGAAAAAGCCTGAGCTCCGTATTTAAGAGAAGGATATCCTATTGATACAGGTTCTTGTGGTAAGAGCTAGACAGGAAAAAGAGGCCTATTCTGGTCATATGCCTAAGATAAATCAGAAACTGAAGCTGTTGTCTTCTCTGAAGTGAATGCATCTGAGATTTTACTAATGCCTTAATTAAAGCTGCAGTACCATGTCAGCATAACCTGATCTAATTGCTGGCTGGTTAGATACTGCCTTCTCACATCCTTCTTACGGCAGCTCCAGCACTTGTCTGATCTCGTGCTGATCTGTCTCAGCATGCTAAACTGGCAGAAAACTCTTCAGTACTTCTGCTGCTTGAGTTAGTTTTCTGCCAGCATAGCACATTGAAACGTGCTAGGGCGAGATCACACGAGAGGTGGGATGCAGAGTGTGGTACTCTGCAACCATGGCCGAACTCAAACCGCCTAGCAGTTTATAAATGCAAAAATCCCAGTATTGACAAACGTGGCCCTAAAATACAGGTCATATTGCTTTGTACTGATACTTGGTCCAGTCTAATTGGGTAATAATAATGAATATACTAATATTTTGGTTTAAAACCTCCTTTAGAGGGTAACACAGTTGTCAAGTTTATGGCCAGAAAGTACTATTAGGCCACATAGTCTGACCTGTATAGCACATCATTAAACTTCACTTAGTAACGCCAGTATTGAGCCAAAACACTTTTGTCTGACTGAAAAATAATTTGCATATCTTCCAGAAGGGCATTCAGGTTTGATTAAGTCATGTGAGCCTGAAGGGGTCGAAGGGCCCCTGGGAAAAATAGCAGGAGGAAGCAGTCAGCTGTCGGTGCTGCCAGAGCAATTAGGCTGGCCTGCAGCCCGGTCCCCATGAAGTACTGAGTTTTCATGGGAAGGAGGGCTGCTAGAAATAGCCTGCTGTCCGACACCTTCCTGGTGTGCTCGCACATGCTTTAGCACACACGAGCAGGAAGCCTGGCTGATGTGTAGTGGCTAGTTCTGCAGGCGTGCAGTAGGGTGGCCCTTGTGCATGCGCCATACTGCTGCGGTTGAGAAAAGAGTTGCTTGTGAAGACTGCTTGTGATGATAGAGGGGCCAGGTGAGAAAGAAACTGTCCTGATTGGGGAGAAGGGTTGTTTATTTGGTAACTTTTGTTTTGTCGGAAGTCAGAATTTACTAAGACTTACTTCATTTTGAACTGAAAAGTATCATTAGGGGCTAGTAAAATCAGAATCCTCAAGACGTTACTACATAGTCTTTCACAAAGTGATTATCTTCACCTTAACTATTTTTTTTTAAATGTTATGAAAATTATGTTCTTCTAAGTATTTGAATCATATGTTGAAGTCAATTTCTTATGCTTCTTTTCAATAAGCCAAGTAAATTATCACCTCGAGCCTTTCTGTGAGTCATGTTTTGTAAGCAGGTGATCATTCTTGTAGCACTTCTGACTCCTTTTCAATTCTCACCATCATTCCAGAGTTGTGGGTATTTCAGGTTGGTCAAGTGCTGGTAACTCAACCTCTGTACTTAACGTTGCTGTATTTACTTGTCTGAGGACCATATTGTTGTCCTGATTACATTATTCTGAGCGTTTGTGGTCACCTTCCTCTTCACTTGTCTTCACAGAAACTGTTTACCTAGGTGAAGCTTTTTGCATTCTTTCTTTCTAGATATAGTGTTTCATATATAAGGATACTCTAAGCGAAGTGTGAGCCAACTATGTCATTGAGGTTCTTCTATGTTACTACTCATTCCCTTTAAATTTTTAGTGTTTCCTCAGTTTCTATACAGCTCACAAATATTATCATTAATTCTTGTTCTTCTCTAGGCCGTTAACTGAAAAATTGCTTCAGAATGTAGAACTAAGAGGGTATTTTTGGGGATCCTAGGAGAAACAGATCTTCTAAGTGGTGATTCCTTATCCTCATTTTGAGATGTAACAGTTACCCTGTTAATGTGTTTGGTGGTTGTTTTGAATAATTCAGATTTTTTAATCACAGCACTGTTCGGTATAAAGTGTAGTATCTCTCAAAGCCTAACTGTTATTTGATGCTTTTTTACATCTAGACTTGTGTTCCCATTTGAAAAGATTACTTAATTCACCAAGAAAATTTTTTTCATGGTTGATAGCTATTAGTAATTAACCGATGAAGTCCGATACTTCCAGTTTGAATATTTTGTTTGGGAGTACTATCAAGCTGGCTATGGTACAGATGACTAGGTTATCTCAGCCCATGGCAGCACTTTAGGCCTTATTTCAACCCCATCCTTGCACTCATTGGTATACTGTGTGCTCTTGTTGGGTAGCTACTTCAGTCAGAGTAAGCCCCTGATCTTATAATTTTTAAGTGCTAATGCGACTTCAGCTTTTTTCTAGTCCTATAAAATTTCCCAGGTGTTTCAGACTTTGAAAATCAATTCTTGGCAGTGCTGAGAGCTTGTCAGCCAGCCCTCTTCAAAATTCTGACAGAAATTATGAACATCTGCTTTTAATTTTTTAATATGTTAAGTACCACTCCATTACTGACATCTTCCCAAATTATCACTGAAATGGAAAATGTTTTGGATTATGCAGAAAAAGAAGGATGATACATATTATATTAAATATAGCACACGCTTTTTCTGAACACTACTTTTCCCACCATGGAGCAAAATGTCAAGAGGACTATCATTACCACAGTTTTCTCCTGATATGCATATCATTATCTTTGTCTTTTTGTCCCCTGATTTTTTTTACCTGTTTCATTTGGTTTCTCTTTCCAGTTTTCTGCAAATTCCTGGCTTCTCACTATTATTCATTGCTGTCAGCAGACTCTTTTTTTTTTAAATTATTATTAAGTATTATACTGCTTAGGAGTCTATGAAAGATATCTGTGCTAATATTAGATGAGTTTTACTTGAATCTTCCAGTTGAAATATATCAGAAAGGTAGTTAAAATATTGTCAGTGTTTGGCAGAGAACTTAATCTCTCCTGTTACCTGAATTTCATTTTAGGTAGGCTGTGTGCCTTTTGGAAAGGAAAATATGTGACATTCCATCCAAATAAAGTATTAATACAAAAATCTGTCAATAAAGCTGTTTGGCACCACCGTGACAATGAAATTTGTATGGAATATGTGAGAATGATAGATGTTATGAAGAACCGAGGAAAAATGCTTTAATAGTACAGTGCTTAAGAATAGTATTTGCATAATGGAGGAAATTATATAACTTATACAGACTTGAGGTAGATAAAGTTTTCTGCATGTTGCTAATTTTAGCATTTTATGGCCTTTACAGTGCTTAGCCATGCAAATATAATGCTGTATTACTGTCATGTTTTTAAATGGTTTTGCCTTGAGGGGTTTTTGAGATAAGCAAGATCTTAACACTACTGAAATAATTGATTAATACTAACTGCCTTCCTATTCCATGTACTGAACAAATTCTGTAGCAGGTGGTTCTTCTTTGTTCATTTTATAACCTGTGCATGAAATTAGGTAACAGCTTGGACAAAGCCTTGTTATATTCTTTGTATGACTTCCAAAACATCTGAAGGCGTGAACAGGGAAAATTTCAGTTTGAAACGGGAAATTGTAACATAAGATGAAAATTTCAGTGGTTAGGCAATGCTTTAAAGTCTCTAAAAGGGTTATTATCTATAAATGGATTGATACCTGCTCATCCTTATTTTATTCTACTGAGTGGAAAAAATAGATTTTTAAACTGTGAAGATCCAAAAGCAGGTCTTTTAGTTTACTCAAGTTAGAGTGATTTGTTGTAATGCTGTTTGCTGTTCATAAAGTTGAATAGTGAATCTTCTAAATAGTGATAGAAACTCACAGCAAAAGCAAAATATGGCATGTTAGTCCAAGTGTGGGTGGATTCTCAGAATTTTGAACTCTTCAGCTATTAATAACCTGCTCTCTGCAGAGAATTCTAATCTGGTAATTTTAAAATTAATTATTACACTTTCAACCACCTGATAATAATGAGTAAGTCTTTAAAAAAAAACCAACCAAAAACAAACCAAAAAACTTCAAAAGGGTAGGTACTCCCATTACTAGGAAAGAAAATTTACTTGCTTGGAAAACCTTAAGGCAGACATGGCACTTTTAAAGGAGATGCACCTTTCCAAGTCAAATACAAATGCGTAAGAGAGGCAGGGTGGAACTAGCTGCATCTGATGACTTTTTTGCCCAGAGCAGGGGATGTTCCTATCTTGTTTAATAAAACCGTTTCAAATGCAGCCTCTGAATGCTACAAAACAGAGGCTCATACACCATTGCTGATTACTAAAGTGACTGGTTAAAGATTCATTTGTCCTTAATTAAGATGACCCTAAATTTCTTCAGATGGTGGCTAATGGAGGATATAATTGGAGGCACCTGGCACTTGTTCACTAACTTTAGTTCAAGATTTTACTCTGGTAAGAGATTCTTCAGTAGATAAATTCAGAATGATTTATCCCTTTAATTCTCTAGCTTTAATAACCATAAGCTATTTCCTTAATGATTTAGAATTGCATGATGCAGGAGATAGTTAAACTTACTCTCCAAGAGATTAATTTGCTGCGTTTTCACTAGTGTTGAATTTTATTTTTTTTTTAAACCAGGAAAATTATGGATTTCATTTGCCTTTTCTTATTACAGGTACTATCACTTGTAAAATATTGCCTGTCACTCTGTCCTGTTGCTGTGGAGGTAGGGACATTTTGTGGATTGCATTCTGAGGAATGTGGTGGATTGCATTCTGAGGAAGGTGTGATGCGTTGCTTTCAGACAGTGGAGAAAGAAAAAGAGTTTTACTGGGAGTCCTGTGGCCAGCTGTTCTGCAACGTGGCTTGCAAGGAAACTGCTTCTTCCCAAGGAAGACAACTGAGCCTGTGGCTAGATAAGCACTTTCAGGTTGGCACTGGTAAGGGAAGGAGTAGTCCTTGGCCTCGTCTCTGCTCCTAATTTTCTTCCCTTTCTTTGTGGGGGTGCAGTTGGCTGCGTAGTGAAGACAGCACAGAGCTGATCCAAACAAAAAATAACCTNGTTTGTATTGCAGCTTTGCTTGGTGGTGATATAAAGGGCCTAGCAGGCCAAACTTGCTCTTAGCACCATAAAACTTCTCTTCCTCAGAAAACAATTTATATATAACTTCAGATCTCTTGTTTACAACTGTAGCATAAGCTATCAACAGCTTGCTAAATTTGTCTTGTCTGGCTTTAACTGCATGCTGCAGAGTGGGAGCCAAAGCAGAAAGATGACTAGTATATTGGCTCTAATAACATTTTACTGAAAATACCCTGGTTGCAGGAATTTTGAGTCAGTCTCTTCCTGAACTTTGAATACAAAAAGTATTATGGATGCTTAACCCACAGATATTAATTCCTCTATGGTATATGTCCTATCCTTTTCTCAGTTTGTGGTTCTTCTGCTCATCCCAAAGTTGTCAGAATATTTTTACCCCTTTTTCCAAAAGCCCACTTATGTTAGAGCCAATGAAGTAGCTTTTTTCTTTTTCCTAACTTTCTGATGTACATTATAATTTGCTATACATGTAGAGAAGAGTTTGACTGAAACTATGCATGTTTTACCCAAACCATAGATGGAGTGAAGCTGCTTTGACAAGCAACTTTAATATCTCTCTGCCCTTCTCGAGCTGTGAAAAAGGCTGTAGGGGAACCAAGAATGTTTGCCAAAACTGTTTAGCCAAATGCCTGAACATA
>VYZV01016777.1:3463-43990 GCA_013401275.1 Pandion haliaetus | reverse complement strand
TGTTGCCACAAATCTCCATAGCCATGCATACAGCACCTCTTGCAAGAGCTCTTACTGTCAGTCTTCTACTGCAGTTTATTTTGTTGCTCAACTTAGACTGCTTGGTTTTTTTCCTCACTGTTGTTCTTGGAGGCACTTCTTCATCCACACTCCAGTTCTCACTAAAAGCAGACTGTTGATCTTCCATAGATTTTGTCTTCTCTTTGCTGGTGTGCCACTTATGGGTGATCACTTATCTGTCACACAGATCTCTTCTAAAGTTAAGTCAGATGTGCCACTTCAAATCAAGAATAATATTTATGACATGCTTAAATACAGGAAGAATTTAATTCCCCCCCAGTTCCTTTCTTGGTAGTGATAGGCAATACTGCATAGTGTTAGAGCTATTTAAGGGTTGCTTTTAGTTGCAGAATTGTACAAACGTCCTTTGACTTTCCTGCAATGTCCAGCTTTTTGTCCAAATGATCAGATCCCTTACCTGTATTCTCGTTTTACATCTGTCCCATTAAATTTCTGTCTTAACCTTGAAATCCTCTTGACCTGTGGTAGTATGAAGTGGTTCTTCCTGACTGCTACTCTTAGCCTGTATGCCTTCAAACTTAACGTAAATGGTTACAATTAATTAGATACAAACTTGAATTTCAAGGATGTTTGTTCATGTACCAAGCTTACCTCAATTGCACCGGTTCTGCTTTTATCAGAAGTATAAAGGGTACCTTAAATATCTATGCCGCACTGCAGATAAATCAACGTGCTTTGTACCCTTTTGCTGACTCTTTCAGGAGATATTTCAGCAAACTGAGGATTCCAGCTTTATCTAGATGTCATATTAGTCATTGACATGGCAACTAGTTGGAGCATAGGTAGAAATACCAATGCTAGCTTTCACTTCAGTGTTGTACTTTCTCTTGTATATCCATCTGACCTGAAAGGTGTCTTTTTAAGCATCCATATATTAATGGTGATCAATAAAAAGCATTTTGTAGATGGTTCTCATCTAGCCATGTGTACTTAGCTTTTTAAATGGAACATGGTTGTTATAGCAGGGAGGTGACTTCCTGGTGATCTGCAGGAGATGAGGACTGTATGTGAAGGGACATGTTCTTCAGTAGCTGTTTCCTTAGGACCACATTGGGAGCGTAAGTCTATATGGTACTTAATACAAGGCAACTCGAGATGCGATTTAAACATCGGTAGTATTTTGGAGCCATTAAAGGCCAAAGCAGTTGACTGTCTTCTCCTTGTGACTACAGCAGCAGTGCTGTCTGATCTGCTTCTTCATTTTTTAAGCAGATGTTTGGTGTAAAAGCTAGTCTTCTGCCTGGTGTAGTGCAGCTGTTACACATATATTTGCATGAGCTGGTACTCTGGCAGATGAGGGCTGGTAGCTGCTGCTTTTATCCCCAAGCCCAGGCAAGAACACTTTGTAGTGTGAGAAGTAGCAGCTTAAAATTCTGCAGGCCTCAGTTACCTGCTTCTGTGTTTTGGTTTTTGATTTAAGGTGGGTGTCTGTTTTGAAGTCATTAAACAAATTAAACATATCATTTGAACTGGGCTCCCTTTCCTTAGTAGGCCAAAGCTCAAAATGAGACTTTAGCACTTCAATAATATTGTGGAATTTGGGGTGGTTGTCTTGTTTTGAAAAACTAGATCTGAGCTAGGATTCATCTTTAATTCTCATACCTTGCAGTGCAGTTTATGGGCAACCAAGTTATTGCTGCTCATGAGTAAAGCTACACTGTAATGGTGTGAGCTCCAAGTCATCTAAAGTACAAGACGGGTGAAAAGAGGTAGAGAATGATAGAATGCTGAATGCCTCTTGAATTTGGCTCCTCACGAGCAAAAAACCCCCAAAACCTGTTACTGTAGAAACAATAGCGTTAGGAGCAAGGATGGGTATGTATCAGCTAATGCACTTATTTTAGCTTAAACTTTAAACTTGATCTGTTTGAAGCAGCCTATGATAATGGAGCCAAGAGGCACATCATTATGCAAAAATGTGAAAATACGCTTTTCTGCCTCGAACATAGGCTTCTCACTAGCAAATATGTTATGACATTAGTGTTGGTTCCTGCAGTGAATTGGAGGATGCTGGGCAGGGAGGTAGCTTGCATAGATGTATCAGACCTCACCAGCTCATACAGGATTGTAGGCACTTTGCAGATGGGCCACACACTGGGTTTATGCATAATACAGTTTTAACAGTGTAAGATCATAAATCTAGACTAATACAATGCTGATTGTGTCTCCACACTAGGAGATGGTGCTGCTGTATTAAGCTCTTTGGTTACAAGTGGTACAGCCCAGCAGACTTTCTTACTACTGCTGAGTAAGTGTTACCTGCATCTGTCTAGATTTACAGCCTGTGACCACATCCAGACAGGAGGGTTTACGATCAGTAATGCAGTAGCTGAAAAATAAGTAGAAGGGCTGCATAAGTGCTTAGCTGGCTTCTGTGTGGCAGCCAGCATAGATGAGATTTCGACTGCAATTCCTAGGTGCTGCCATTCAGTTTTCAGAAACATATATCCCTTGTTCAAATGAAGGCTGGTATGCCAACTTGAGAAGTCTCGTCAGAACTGCTGTCTGCTGCGCTGAGAAAGGCAAAGTTGTGTAACACTGCAGCACAGTACTATGGTTTACACTTACAATGCTATAAATATTCCTTTCCACTTGCTGCTTATGAAAGAGGTGACTGCACGAAGACCTGCCCTGTGTTTTTAGCNCTGAAGGAAAGGGTTTTCATATATTGAGCTAGCTTGGACATCTCTTCACTCAGCAGATGTAAATGGTATGGCTTGCTTCACTGAACAGTAAAGCAATCTGCTGTGTTTTGGTGAGTATGCAAATGGGGGAATGAATAGGTGAGTTCATAGAAACTCTTATCAAGCCTGATGCAAAATGCTGCTAAACTGGGATATGCTTTGGTTGTGATTACTTGAATTTGAGCACACTAAACTATAGAAATGACCAGGATAAGTCTGAAGTATATCATAATGTCTCGTGTTCAACCATTCCATAGACATGCCTATGTGTAAATCTGCTTCATCTTGAAGTAAATTACTCGCCTAGGCCATAAAAATTCAAAATTTGAGATTGCACAGGATGCCAAAGATGTTGTAGGCTAATGCAGTTATTAATAAAAAAGACAATCTTCTGGACCCTGACAAGTGGAGGCAGATGCCCAGATTGTCAATCCTGTACACACTTAACTGGAGGACTTCCACATATGATGCCAGAGATGCCAGTAACGTAGCATGATACTTTGAATAAGCAGCCTCAAATATTCCTGCCACTGCTTCAGCAAAACACTGTTGTTTTTACAACTAGAAAGAGTTGGAAAATTGCTTTTTCTGAAGACTCAAGCTGTTTCTAGAACAGCTACACTTAGGGTAGAGCTTTACCAGCAGGTACCAGCATCCTCAGTTACACCTGTAGTAGGGCTATTTCAAGTGCCAGCTTCTCCTCTAAAGCACAGACTTCAGAGGAGATGTATGATTTGGAGTAAACTTTAGATGCAGTATCACGATCTTTGGTTCCTTCAGCAAGTATGAGACACTGTAGGGAGTCTTTTAAGTTTCACACACTGGGAGTTATTCTTCCTATTTTGTCCAAATGGGGAAGTCAGTGTGTTTGTACAGATATAAATAAGAATTGAGTCATCTGTTTCTGCCCGGAAAATAGTCACACAGACTAGCCTCTGCTTAACACACAGCCAGTGAGCCTGATTTCAAGTCATACAATGCATTTACAGTCTTCGGGCAACCAACCAGAATGTGTCAGACCCGAGAGCACAATCTCAACACGAGGCCTTCAGTGATGGCAGAAGTCTCCTCACATCTGGCCTGTCACAATCCCTAATATATTCAATGTTAATTTCTTTTTCTCAAAATCAGGCCTGGTGCTGGAGTGAAGGTTGTATTGGGGGCAGAATCTAGTAATATTTCAGCATGGGAATTCCTGGGAAAATACAGAAACCTCAGTATGATGTCAGCTTTTTCATGTGGGAATCTGAAATTGCTTTAGTGCTTGGCTCCTGTGGTTAAAGCTCAGTAAAGCTGTTGGGCCAGCAGTTTGCCCTATGGGAGGGGACCAAGTAGTTCTGTTTGGTGTTAGGTCTTATATACATGCTGGTAGTTGCGTCTTCTGTGATGAGGTGGCAGACAAATGCAAAAACTGAGTGAAAATGGGCAGGTTATAGAAGAAATACTTGGATGGCTCAGGATGCTACTGTTTCCAACTCAGTAGCATCCAGCAAGAGATAAATCTTCTGCAGTTGTTGCAATGATGGTGGTGTAGCATTTGGTATTTGGCTTCCGTCCTGTCCCCAGCAAGCTCTGCACACAAGAGCGTTAACAGCTGCCTTGTCTGAAGCTGGATGCTCCCTGGCTCAAGAGCACAGACAATGACTGTTTCTAGCGAGAGCCAAAGTGATTGTTGCATGGTTCAGGCTGAATGGCATAATTAACTGGGCAATACTATGGACTGTCCCTGCAGTAAAATCCACTGCAAGAAAGAAATATCTTTAACTGCTGAACTGCTTGAGATCCTAAACATAGCTGACTTGTCCAGGCTAACTTAGTCTCTAGATGAGTAGCAGCTGCCATGAGCAGTTATTGTTATGAAGGCTAGAATCTCCAGACTGAACTTCTAGGTTATCAAAGGGGGACAATATTTAAAAAAAAAAAAAAAAAAAAAAAAATCCTTTTGTTTCTTTTGAGTAATGTTAGAAGAAAATGGTTTGGCTTCCAAGTACTGCTCCTTCTAACTTCATTGTTCAGAGCAGTTTTATTTAATCAGATCCTTTGAGAGATGGCCCAGGCAGCAGGAATGTGAATGTATGATATCACAGGAGCTTGGATGTAGACCAGCTTTACAGGCCTGTAGTGAATCACCCTGTATCATTCAGTTCAACTATGGTTTCATGTCTATTGTTAGTCCCAACTTCAGATCTACAGGGTAAAAGACTAATATGTGGGTGAAAGCCCTTTCTTTAAAGGTGTAATTGTAACTTTGACCATCGTATCACAGGCTTTCTGCTTTGGTCTGGGTTGGGTGACTTAACAGTCCCAGCTTTATGAACATACCTACATGAACATATAAATACTTGATAACAATTTACTGTTAAAAGAAGTTTTGGTAAAAGCAAACCTACTTTATACCAGAGGAGTCTTCAATTGGAAATGACAGCTTTTAGTAATGCCCCAGATAACTAAATTAGGAAGTGTATACAAGATATGATGTAGTGTGAAACAAGAATGGGCTCTTGCCTGTCAAACCAGCCTCTGATTGTGTAACTTAACCTCACTTCTTGATTCTTCTTTGCCCTACTGACTTGTGGCTCTATTTTCTTTCTTGTTTAGAAGCTGCATGTCCTTTTTATGTGATCTAGTTCACTCTTCACATTCAGGTCTTTGTGATCTAAATTCCTCATGAAACAGTGCAGGTAATACAGAATATAAGCTGTTTGCTGCTGTTAGTGTTCATATGGCCATTGCAGCAGCAAGGGAGTTTTCAGGACTCACAAGACTTAATTGACCTGGTCATTCATCTTCTCACTTGGATCAGAGATGTGGTCCTAGTTCTCTAGGACCACAACAGACGTCGATAAACATTGATACGGTGCTGCTAGGAAATGAAGCCAGAACTGGGCCTGAAATACCAGGCTAGTGCCTAGCTCTGCCACAGGAAATTACTTACGTACTAAGTCATAATATCTGGAGCTGAAATAGCAGTGTTGGTCCTACATTCATTTTTTACCTTGTCAAATAGTTAACAGTGCAATGTGGCCAGCTTTAATGCTGAATGCCCTTTGGCCAGTTTGTGTCAGCTGCCCTGACTGTGTCCCCTCCCAACTTCTTGTGCCCCTCCAGCCTTCTTGCTGGCTGGATATGAGAAACTGAAAAAATTTGACTTGCTATAAAAACTACTTAGCAACAACTGAAAACATCAGTGTGTTATCAACATACTTCTCATACTAAATCCAAAGTGTAACACTATACCAGCTATTAAAAAGAAAATTAGCTCTATCCCAGCCAAAACCAGGACCTGCCTGCACACAGAGTCAGTAGGAGCTTGTCTGTGGGCTGTAACAGACAATAACAAAAAAGCACAAAATACTTAAACTCAAATGTTTCCTTTATATCTGATCTTAAATACAGGATGCTCAGGTTCACTAATGCTGCATTTTCATAGGGCTTGCATTAAGCCTGTGATATTTTTAAATAAAAATTATCTTTAACTGGCACTTCCAGAAACACTAAGCAGTCGCAGTTTGTTAGCCACTGTAAAAGCTGCTGGTGCTCCTGATTTCCCCAGATCAGGTCAGTTGTGATGCTGATGGCTTTCCAGGAAATGTGTGTTCTTCCCCTCCATGGCCTTTCTGCAGTGGGCAGGTAGGATGGATTCACCATTCCTACCCTTGCTGCCTAAAAATCAGAGATCTAGGTTCTGTCAGCTTGAGAGGAATAGAAGAAATCGGTGTCAGAGTACAGAAGTGTCATATAAAGCTAGGCTGGAGTAAGTACTGAATTTCTAGATAGCTGAAGCCAGGAGAGAGTCCTGCCTGTGTTAGTGCTCCCCACTGAGAAGATGATATTAATGTGTAAGTGTCAAGTGCATGGCAAGATCTCCAGAAACAAAGTCACTGTAGTAATTATTCATAGTGACTGAATCAGGACTTAATTCAGTGGTTGGTAGAAACATTAGGTTTGTATTTTCAGTCAAATAACTGGCACGCATAGAATTTGCTATGGCTTCGCCTTATCCAGATAGAAGAAAAATGACAAACCTGAAGTGCTGTACTTAGTGTTGCACAGGAGCAAGGCAGTAAAACAGGAAACAAAGTGACCATGTGGTAACAATATTCTTAAAATATGCGTCCTGGTATAACTTAGATGTTGAAGTTCTTGTGTGGTAAGCTGTAAATGCCTGTAAAGGGCTGAATGTTCTGCCAGGCTGGTCTATTCAATGTACTAGTTAATTGGGGAAGGAGGGTTATGGGTTGATGACTGTCGTCTCTACCTTCCTGGCTATCGAGTATGTTCAAGTGATGCCAAAGAGCCATGGTGGGCAGGCAGCTAAAATCAGGACCCTGAAACAGGCTATTTCTGTTCAGTTTAAGCTCAGCTAGAGGAGTCAAGCACATGGTGAATGCAGTACTAGTTGAGTACTTGTAGGTGGGGAACTGAGCTGCATCTTTAGTCCTCCTAAGAAAGTTTGGTTGTAACTGAGCTAACAACAAGCTGCCCTAAAACTCTGCCACTCTCTAGTACCTAGCAGCCTGGCCAAACTTACCAGAAATAAGCTCAGATAGCTGGTTTGCTTTAACATCAGTGAAATTGTAGAGAGGAAACCTTTATGTGAGCTCTTTTTAAAAAATAAGTTTATTGCCCGATTCAGTCTTTTTGTGTCTTAACATGTTTAGAATTGGGCTTTTAGTGGGGGGGGAAAAAAAAAACAAACAAAAAAACCCCCAACAAAACAACCCAAACATATTGTGGCTGTTCCTGCATCTTTGCAAGCAGTCTTGCAGCATGAATTGGAAATTCTTGGCTTGCTTAATCTGCTTAGAAACTCAAATTGCATTCAGTGAGAGCAGAGTGGGTTTACATAATTTTCCATGGTTTCTCTTACAGACGAAATGCAGAGTAATTCTTGGGGACCTGTTTGTAATGCCCTGGAAGAGCATTTGGTTTCACTTTTCAAATTCTGGATGATCTCAACATAGGAACCTGAAAATGATGCTTTTTGTTTGTTTTGAAAGAATCCCTGCCTGTAATGTGGGGTTTCCTAGTTCAGTGGCTTTTGGCTCTGAAATCAGATTTGTAGAGAAGCTTTGCTTGCTTTATGTTCCAGTACAGCATCTCAATGTGCTAAATGCTTACAGGCTAGTTAGAAATGGCTTATCAACAAGCAAGGTGATTCTGATTTCTCTAAATACGTGACTGGTTACAGGCAAGCGGTCTCAGTTGCCTCCACATGAGAAAAAAAGATTTTTCTAATTTCTATCTAGTTGTGTTTTTTGGTGCCAGAGCTCAAGAGGCATCCTTCATGTGGCAAAACATCAGCTTTATTTAATTCCATAATGATTGTTATTGCAGACAGGCAGATAGGCTTTTTCTATTAGAATTGTGGCTGTGAAACAGGATTTAGAGGTTTTAAACAGCCTTCCAGGATCTACAGCTTCTGCATGAGTCTGCATCACATACAGAGACCATAACTAGTGCTCCAGGCTCAGCCTTTGCAGTGGTCTTCTTGAGGTGAGACCCTCAGGGTCAGACAATTTGAGAGCAGAGGATTTTTACTGAAAGGAATGAGACCTGCACCCTCAATTCCTTGACCATGTGTATGGGATATAAACATGGTAATGCTGGTACACTACTAGCAGTATTCTTTTTTTGGTCACCTAGAAACTATACCTGCGTAGAAGACACATAGGTTCTGCCAAGAAATCTGGTAGTTACTCAACTTTTGTTAACCTCTTGCATTTTTAATCTCGATCTTTGAGTCGTTTTATGTCTTCAATCTTGTGAAACTCTCATGGGCTCTCTTGGGAAAACCCTGGTTCAGAGGAGTCTGCAGCTATATGATGTGAGCCCTTGAGCTGGTGTGAATCTGCTATGCCCTGGGTAAATCTCTGCTCCGCTCCCAGTGCAGGGTGGCATGTTGTAGAGCCAGGCATTTCCTTGCTGCAGTAGCCGCTGTCTTCTGAGGTGGTATGGTGACAAGAGATATTCACTTGCTCTTCTCGGAGCAATGCCATTTGTGTAACTGATACTAAAGTGCAGGCTAGGATTAAGCGGATCATAAATCTTCTGGCTGTGAGCATGCCATGGCAAATGACTGCTGCTGTAACACACCCACATACTGTCAGTATCATGAGCAGGCATGTACAGAATGTAAAGCCATGTGAGCAGCTGAATTTGTTTCATAAAGGTGAATGGAACATCTTTTCTTGGCTACCTGGCACTCTGGCCCCATAAAATTTGGGTTGCAAGGCAAAGGCATATGCTGATCTGTAAGTAGAACTGTAGCCAGGTACTTAATGGCTCAGTAATCCAATTTGTTCGGTTACCTGCTTCTGTTTCTGGGAATAAAAATTCCCATACCTTGTCCTGTTGAGCAAGGTCAGCACCCCATATCCAAGTGGTGTGGTGTTATGAGTTTGTGATACTGAAGTGGAAGGGTGTGGCCTGGGATTCTGCTCTCACTGTGTGAATCTTGCTTTTGGGATCTCGCATTCTGAGTTGCACGTGAGCCTGACTGTGGCGCAGGGGCCAGGAGACGCTTCTCTGGAGATCCCACGCTAGACTGGTGGTGGGATGTTCTTGGCAGGTTGAGCAGTGTGAAGGAAGGGTTTGTGCTCTACCTCAAGCAGTGTGCAATTGCCCCTTTCAGAGGAGACTTTTTGGCATTTAATCAGTCCAGATTCAGCCCTCTTTCCTACTGGCTGCCTTTTCTGACTGCTGTGAATGGTAGGGCAGCACAGAGTAGTTAAAATCCAGTGCTGGGATGGATCTCTGCACTCTTCCCACAACTGACTCAGCTCATAGTCTTGCCCCACAGTTAGCTGCTGACCACTGAAAGGTAATGTTTGCTGTCATTGCCCATCAAAATTTGGTTCATCAAGTTGCACTGATTTATTAAACACGCAGATAGCATTCAGACTTGGGAAATGCTTGCAGTGGCTAGATATGTAGTATTAGGAACACAGGTAGATGCACCAGCTTAAGTCTTGCACAAGAAAGTAAAAAAAAAAAACAAACCTTTGGATCTTAGTAGAGCAAGTATCTCAAGAAGTTTTTGTCTGCACAGAAAGAGTAATTTAAAATATTTGTACTGGCAAATGTAAAACAGGTCTCTTCACCTTAGCAAACATTTTTAGCCTGCTTCTGAACCCAGAAAGACAGCAGTAGTGTCTTGAGCTCCAGCTTTTCAAATCCATTTTACCCTGTTTAACAACAGTTGTTGGATAGTGCTTGAATTAGGATGTGGTAGATGTCTTTTGGCTTGTTTTCAGAGCATTACCAGCCCAGGTCAGTCCTGGAGCTTAGGTTTTTCTTGTTCAGTTAGTGTTTTGCTCATAAGAAGTTATGTAGAGTGACACTGTGGGGCCACATGGGCACTGGTATATAAAACGAACAATTTAATGGCCTTAATTGAAATTGTTTTTTCCAGTTTTTCACTGTGATGGTTGCTTGTTGATCTCTTTTTTTGTTGTTGTTCTGTTTCATAACTAAAATATTTTGCTTTTTTCCAGGCTCACATTAAATTTCCTATTGACTATCCATATTCACCACCTACCTTCAGATTCCTGACCAAAATGTGGCACCCCAACATCTATGAGGTAAGGTGTTTTTTAAAAAACGTTCTCAAGCATGTGAGAAGGCTTTCTACTCCCTTAAACTTCTGGAAGTATTGAAGGTACTAAATGTCTCTAGCCATAACTGAAGTGGTTAGCTGTTGGTGTTAAATGTCAGCTTCATGGTTGAATGGTTCAATCTAAATGTTACAGGAAGTTCTGTTCTTGCAGGCAGGGGTGGAGCTGTTCTGATACCTGCAGGTGCAGCAGGCAGCCCCAGCCGAAATGCCATGCCATGAGTGTTGGCAATTTTAGGGGATTCTTAGGTCAAGGCTGGTGTGTGGGGTCTTACCTTACTGTGATACTTAGGCAACTACTCATTGTTTGTACACAGTTCAAATACACTATAATTTGAGTATATCCTACAAAATTGTGCACTGAGACAAGAAATAATGGAAAACAGTCTTCTCCAGCAGTCAGCCTAGGAATGAAGGGGTTTGGACTTGGGGTGCTCTGACTGCAGAAAGAACTGGTGCTGGGCTGCAGTCTGGCTTCAGGAGGAGCAGTGCACAGCCTGGTCACCCCAGGACCAGAGTGAACAGATACCTCTGCATTTAGTGCCCACTAGCCAATTTGAAGTGGCCCTTAGTTAAGTGCATGTACAGGTTATGTTCAGAGGGTAATGCTGTGGGCTGTCAAGTCCATAATTGGATCATGGTGCAACTGTACAGCAGGTCCAGAAGGGAATGATTTTATGTAGGAGCAGTTGGTTCAAATTACCAAATTTCAGAGCTGTATTTGAAAGCTGAAGACCTGTTTTGGCTCAAAACTTAACTTTTAGTGGAAGCCAGTCAAATTCTTGCTAAACTTTTGGATATCCTAGAGAGATGTCAGCCTGCCAGGAGTACTGGCTGAATAGTTTGAGGAGCTAAAGGCCTTTTAAAATGTGCCAGTTGGTACAGCTCTGTCAGCTTATCACAGGTCTTCCTATGAGGGGTCCTGCAGGCTTCCTTTGGACCCCCTTCAAAACAGGAAAGTCGCTTCTCTACCTTGGTGTGAACAAATGATGGCTTCAGTTGATGCCTTGGGTTTGGAAGGCCTTTTCCTAACAAGCTGCTGCTGCTAAATGTCCAGCCTGGAATGAGCGTGCTTCAAATGTCATGGTGAAAACTGCTTAGTAATAAATGGTGAAAAGCCTCTCCGAACTGAAGTGCAGAACAGGACAGTAATCGGCTTTAATTACTGGATGCTCAGGAGGATTGCCCTAAGCCCAGAGACATCCTGAAATCAGTCGTCTAACAGTATTCTGACTTGAGTTTTGGACTTGGCACAGAATCTTGCACATAGCCAAGGATGGTGTTTCTCTTTAAGGCTCTGCTTCAGTTACATGGGAGTTTTGATCTATAAATAAAGACAACTTTGAGACCTGAAAATTATTGCAGATCCATACTGTGGATGTTGATTCTGAATCCAGAAATTCTCATGCAGGAGGAGTGGGAAATGGTTACTGAAATGGTATGTACAAAATGAGTCTTGGAAAGGACCTTTCCCAGTCCTGGTGGGAAAGATGAAAAATTGGCTCTAGGAACAAGTGAAGGTAGGAGGAGAAACCAACCCAAAACTTGATGGTATATTTTGGGGTTACTCTTCAAATACTCCAGCTCTCAGCTTTGTACTTTGTGTTTGTAGCAGTATTTCTTGGAGATGAGGCAATCTGAAGGAGCTTGCAGGCTGTTTTGGAAACAACATTTAAGCAATGAAGATGAGGCAGTGGGATAACTCCAAACGAAACTGAGAATAAATCAGCAAAGGGCTTGAGGTTTGAGGGAAGATGAAAGAAAGTAGTGGTTTACAGAATATTCTGGTGGGACCAGATGGAGAGGTTGGGGCTGACATTCCAGTTCTGAGCAATGAGACTTGAGTAACTTGTGTGTTTTCCCCATCTCCAGTTTCTTGGGTCATCTAGTTGAATTTTGATAAAACTGCATTCACTTGTTCTTTATTTTTGACATGACAGTTCTCAGTCCTAGTAGAAATATAGGCTATTTCCCATTGGCAGATGAATACCCTATCCTCCTTCTTTACATCTTTCAAAAATGTATGTAGCGAAAGGCTTTCCCCTTGACTATGCTGACCCTAAAACCTTATACTGGTCTTGTCAGGCCCCATGATACCTTTACCCTTCCAGACCCTGTAATGTGCTGCTGCCCTGCTTGAATTCCCAAACATGTAACATTGATTGTTGCAAGAGGAAAACTTCTCAAATCCTTGCTTCCCTCTATATTTTCATATTGCCAAATATCTGCTCCTGCACAGGCTGCTGGCCTGATTGCTTGAGAAACTTCCCCCAAGTGCGGTGATGCTTCCTCCTGGCTGCCAGCGCTGCATTCTCCCAGGAGACTGTTAAAGGAAAAACTGGATAAACTCATGGAAATTATTAATAAAACCAGAATAGGCTGTGAACATAACCTAACATTAGTAAGGTTAACTTCACCTTAAAATGATATTAAGAAGTATTTCTAGATTGCACAAGCTTTTTAGTCCTAAAAAGGAAACTGCCTTGTTATGGCGAACTGTTCCAGCAATGTAAGTGCATGCTTGGGTATTCAGCAGCTTCAGGTGCTGTGTTGCTGTGTAGTTGTGTTCTTGACAAAAACCTGCTTCAAAATGATGAGGGCTTACTAGATTCACTAACCCAGTGAGGTATGCTAGCCACTGAAATACAGGTACCGACGACAGGCCTCCAGTGTTGAAGTAGGATCTCATTTGGCTATAAAACAAATGTCATCGTTAATTGAGGTGAGTTGAAAATGCCCTTCAGGTGAGCTGCTGCTATCTGTAGCTGTGATCACTGGCTTGGGCTCAAAGGCACAGTTGCTATTGCTGTGAGCAGCACTGCTTTGTGCTCTGGGTCCTATGTGTCGAGCAGCGTTGGAGGGACCTCAGGGTGTAGCTGAGACCAGGTGTGCGGGGAGCTGCCAGCCTGCAATCTCAAACAGAACTGATCTGCAGCTTGTCTCTTGTTCCTGAGTGAAACCTTCAGAGAGCATCTCCTGCTTCTTCACGTGATATTTCAAACAGCTGTGTCCTAGAGGAGCAGTTTAAGCCTGCCCAGTACCATCTATTCAACCTCCTTGTGTCCTGGGAGAAGCGCTGTTTTGATGTAGTTTTATGTGACTATTACTATTTTTGCTTGCTTTGCCACATTCTTTAAACCTCTTGAGGTTGTTTTGTACCAGTTTGCAGACTAACCCTGTTTAGGAAGGGAAACTTTTGAGCACATAGAGTAGACCTAGGAAGAATTGAGAACCGTTTCCAGTTCTTGCGTATTTTTACTGGCACTTGTGGTGTTCATATCAACAAGGTTAAACTGCTCGGAACATAGCCAGAGTGGTGGAGTTGTGTCATCAGACCTCTGCCTCAAGCCAGGCTATTCTCAACTTTTGTTTCTGTCTTGCAGAATGGAGATGTATGTATTTCAATTCTTCACCCACCTGTAGATGACCCACAAAGTGGAGAGCTGCCGTCTGAGAGGTGGAACCCCACCCAAAATGTCAGGTAACTGTGAATCTAATGTACAACAGTGACCAAAAAGGCTTGTTGTCTCTCTGAAAGACTAAGGCCTGTGTTGGGAAGAGGTTTGGAAGGGAATTAAAAGACTTTTGGGGTTTTAGGGCTTGAATCAAGTGGGGACCAGGCTTACTAAGCAGTCTGGAGATGCTGGAGTGCTGTGTGTCCTGATACTGGGCTAACAATGTGGAGCCTTCTGTCCTGTTCACAGGGTTTCATGTTCTTAAAAGCAGATTATCTCAAATGTTCTAGCCTTTCCTAGTCCATGTTATCTTACACTTAGGTTTTTCAAACTCCTCCAAGATACCACTAGTGAAAAAAATTTTTTTTGAGTATTCAGGCCCAGTAGCAGTAACTTTGTGTGCATGATCCTATCTACTGTTTGTCTTCCAGTTTTTGTCTCTGTCTCCTGTCCTGCAGCATGGTATCCCGAGCAGTTAGCCAGGTAGTTTTCTTCCTGAAAAAAAAGCAAAGGTTCACTAAGTACCTGAGGCATTCAGGGCTAATTATTATTCAAGGCTATCCATTATTTTGAAACACAAGCTGAATTTCATTCCCATTACAACACACTGCCAATAAAGAACTGACTAGGTGATAAGCCTCAACTCATAGTTAGGAAACAGCTTTGGGCATTAATTACTTATATTGCACACACACTTTGACTGTTTCATTATATACAAACCTAAAGATTGACATGAAACTTCTCATGCAGCTAGTTCTCTATTTCTGCTTTCCTTTACCACCGTGCAGTTTTTGGTGCTTACTCTTGGAATGTGTTGGGCTTAAGGGTGACATCTGGGGAGAAAACACTCCTCAGCTGTATCAGCAAATGGAAATAAAACTTGTCATTAACTGCTAGCCTGCTACCTGCATCACCCATTGGGCTAAGTGCTGATAGAAATGCATCCTGCTGGGGTCCCATCTGGCTTTGCAAGGCTCCAGAGTGTCAGACAGGAGGTAGCAGGGCTGAAGGTGTGGGAGGGGAGCATGCTTGTAATGAGCTGCCTGTGTAACCTTCAGCTTCTTTTCAGCTGCTGAATGTTGTAAATCCTGGTGAGTATTGACCATTTACTGCAGATGACTGTGGGTGGAGTGTCTGAAGGGGGAAATGTTATTCTTCAACTTTGAGAGCACCTGTACTTCCACCTCTAATGGTGTCAAGCATGGTCATTAATTTTTTTAAACACAGTAAATATGGACTTCCCCATCAGTCAGAGCTAGATGAGGCAGGCAAAAGTAAATATGGCAAACATTGAACCAGATGTGAAGGAATGCAGCTGTGATCTGTGTGGCAGAGAATACTGTTTTTCTTCTTGAGTCCTGTAAAGCTGAGGAGGTGGTGGCAGGGCTTAGAGTTAAGGCTCTTTGATCACTTTAGTTGCCCTTCTCCGTATCTCCTGTCTCTCCTCTGTCCTTTGAGGTGCAGGAGCCAGAACTGAGCACAATATTGAAGATGTTGATACATCTGTATCTTGTGAAGTGTCCTAGTTTAAACCCAGCTGCCAACAAACCACCGCAAAGCTACTCACTCTTCCGCCCTGGCCCTGGTGGGCTGAGAAGGAGAAAATATACAGAAAAAATTGTGGGTTGAGACAAGGACAGGGAGGGATTACTTACCACTTATGGTCACAGGCAAAAGACAGGCTCAATTTGGGGAAGAAACAAAATCAATTTAATTCACTACAAATCAAACCAAAACAAGGATAATGGGAAGTAAAACCAAACCGTAGAACACCTTCCCCCCACCCCTCCCTTATTCCCAGGCACAGCTTTGCTCCCAAATTCTCTACCTCCTCCCCTCCAGCGGCACAGGGGGACGGGGAATGGGGGTTGAGGTCAGTTCATCACACGTTGTCTCTACCACTCCTCCTTCCTCAGGGGGAGGACTCCGCATTCTTCCTCTGCTCCACCGTGTGGTCCCTCATATGGGAGACAGTCCTTCATGAACTTCTCCAACATGGGTCTGTCCCATGAGCTACAGTTCTTCATGAACTGCTCCAGCCTGGGTCTATTCCATGGGCTGCAGTCCTTCAGTGACAGACTGCTCCAGTGTGGGCTTTCCCATGGATTCACGGCCATTTTTGGGGGCATCCCCCTCCTTTGGCGTGGGCTGCTCCCTGGGCTACAGTTGGGCATCTGCTCCCTGCTAACCTCCATGGGCTGCAGGGGGACAGCCTGCCATCTCACCACTGGCTGTAGGGGCATCCCTTTCTCCCCCACTCCTCCTCCCCCTCCTTCTTCACTGACCTTGATGTCTGCAGAGGCATTTGTCTCACATTCCAATCTTCTCCTCGCACACTGTGGGATCCCAGAGGCACTACTGCCATCACTGATGGGCTCAGCCTTGGCCGGAGGTGGGTCTGACTTGGAGCTGGGGAGGCTTCCAGCAGCTTCTAAGAGGAACCACCCCTGCAGCCCCTCCCCCGCTATCAAAACCCTGCCACACAAACCCAAAACATGAAGATAGGTGATGTCCTGTCTCACTACTGCTTTGTTTGCTGAGGACGCCTGTTTCTGTTGGCTTTTTTGGCTGCCTAAGATTGGGACAGTTTCTGCAACCAGCTCAATATACTGTCATGACTGTCAGTACAGCCTAAGCCAAAACTTTATACTGGAGAGCAAAAATGTGCTAGGACAAATCTATACCTACCTCTAAAGGTGGGTCTGAGAGGCTACAATGTGGATAGCAGCTGGAAAAAAAAAAAAAAAAAAAAATCCTTTTTCAACAGGATATATAACAGGATGTGCTGGTTGGGAGCACCAGCCTGTCTACATAATGTCTGTTTTGGATGAAATTCATCTGTGTCTGAGCCTTCTGTTGACACCTAGAGAGAAATTGATACCTAGAGAGAAATAGGCACTTCATGGGTCTGTTTCCTTGAGCCTCTGCTGGCTGCTCTCCCCTGCTGCTAAAGGGATGTACAGGAACTCACGCTGAAGACAACAGCACTGTAAGCACTTAAAACAGCTCAGTGTTCCCCAGAATGGGATGGGGGATGTAAGAAAGCAAAAGGCTGGCTTGAAATCTCCACTCTTCATGCAATCAGCTTGCATGAAACAACCTTGCCTGAGAGAGAAATGGTTCCCTTACAATATTGCAGAAGGTTGGTCTGTATCCAGTCCAGTGCAGTTTGTATCTGATGCTGAGGATGTTTTCAGTCCCACGCAGTTGACCTTTTTTTGTGGTTTTGGTCCTGTCCGATCCCATGTGCTGGGATCTCTTCCTGTTACTGTGCCTTGTTTACCCACAGTAGCAGGGTTTGAGTTGGAGCAGACTGTCCAGCTCTTAAGGTATCATCAGGGTGGGAGCTGATCTAACGTGCTGGTTGGGAATGAAGAGTGCAGAGCCTCACCTCTAATAGGCAGTTGCCTTGGTGTATTTAAGTAACTTTGCAGTGACTTTGGGGCACTGCAGTGGAGATCGGCTTCTCCTCACCTCGTTGGTGGAAGTGTGGTAGAGCAGATGCAAAATCCAGACATAAATTCCTGTCCTCGACCTTCCCTAGACTTTGCTTGCTTGACAGTAACGCTGCTGCAGTGATGCTGGAGCTGACGTGCTGGCTTTACAGCCTGTTTGCTGAGAATCAAAGGCTTTTAAATGAATTCTTGAGTTGAAGTAGGAGATGGTCTCTCTTCTGCCCATCATTCCAGTCTGAACAGACAGTTTTTTCCAGAGCTGCTGTTCTCTTTTCCTGCTGAATTCTATCAGTTGGAAAATAAATTGTATAAGACTGTCTTGATAGCTGTGCTGAACAGTCTGGCCAGACACAAGTGTTTAGTTTCAAAACCTTTCAAGACACTTGGCATCCAAATGGCCAGGCATTTCCTGGAATTGTATCCCAGATACATGATCAGGTAGATGTGCTCAGCATGTGCTGCTCTGAATGTGCCCCTAAATCAATGCAAGTACAGCTGGGGCTGTAGTCTCCTTTAATCAAGTTCTGCAAAGCAGTTGCTAGGTACTGCTGTATTTCAAGACTTACTCCTTGTCTTTTGTTCTTCCTTTTCATTTAAATCAAAAGCTGTTGCCAGCAGGACCACATTGGACACATGAAGCTATTGTGGTGGTAGCTACAGCCAAGTGGCTGGGTCTGTAGTGCTGCCTTATGTGACTCGCTGCTGAGTTTTGTGCTGGTTGTGGCACTGTGTGAGGAGCAAAGGGATGAACCTCTGAAGTGTGGAAGGTTCTAGGAAATGCAGGAGAAGGGACTGGGCGAGAGAGGTGGTATTTGCCCCTGGTAAATGCCAGCAGAGCAGGGCAGATAGCAGCTCTGTGCTGCTGCTAGAAATCCAGGAAGGCTGGCTGTCTGCTGGGGGTTATGTGACTGGCTCATGCTGGCTTTGCTGAGTACCAGCAGCCGAATCCTGCTGGGCCCTTGGCAGCTTGCCTTGGTATTGAAAAACATCTGCACTGTTTTCTTCTTGCTGTGCTTGAGTGCTGCTACAGCAGCCTTAGTGATACATAAGCTGAGGAGAGGTGAGGCCTGCCCACAGCTTCAATGTCTTAACACCTGGTGGGGCAGGGAAAGTAATGCAGCTTTATCTGATGGCCTTGGGTCGTAGTGGTCCTTCTCCCTACACAGGGCAGGGAAAGAGCCTGGCTTTCTGCTGGGAGGCTGAATGTCACCACAAACAGGCTCACCTAGCATGTTTCCAGCCCTGCACTATCCATGGGTGGTGTGGACAAACTGAATTCTGGTCTAATCCTAGCTTTACCTGCTGTCCCATCACAAGCATGTCTACAGATACAGTGGTCCATAGTCAAATGAGATCCTTGAGTTTTGTGTTGTGTCACCTTCCATATGCTAATGGCCAGGGTGTGAAGTTCGTAAATATCTGCTCTCACTTCAAATATTATCCTTACTTACCCTTAGCTTAAGTTTTGACTTTCAACAAGTTTTTGATGCATCACCTAACAAAGTCGTCAGCATCCAGAATCCATTAATGTGGTAGCTCTGACTCTGCTGCTGTGGTTACCTTTTTCAGGACTATCTTACTGAGTGTAATCTCTTTGCTTAATGAGCCCAACACATTCTCTCCTGCCAACGTGGATGCATCAGTCATGTTCAGGAAATGGAGGGACAGTAAAGGAAAAGATAAGGAGTATGCTGAAATCATAAGGTAAGCTTTTTGTATGTGATGCTGTGCTACCACCCTCCTGCATTGTATCCTGTAAAACAGGATGCTTGCAGAATTTGCTGAAACCAGCTTCTCGCTGTGGTTTACTTCTTTGGAAATGAATTTTACTGTCTTATTCCAAGTCCATGCTTCTACTTCCTCTAGGATTTTTAGCACACAGAAGCAGTGCAGACTTCTGGAGCAGGAGGACTAGTCTGACCTGTCTTTAAATTGTTCTTTTTTCAGATTAATCTGGTGTGATGCTCTGCAAAACCTATTGGTTGCTAGTAAATCCTAGTCGATGTCCCTGAGCACTGTTTGCATTGCTTGGGATGTGATTGAGACTGACTGCATCCTACTAATTCTGTGCTTAATGCACTCATGAATCATAATCTTGTCCTTCCAATTCAAAGGAATATCAGTGGGATTTGGCAAGCTCTTGCAAAGCTGGGTTTGATTAGCTGGAAGCACTATTCAATCTTGACTGTCCTTTGCTGAGAAGTTCATGGTTCATCAGGTGCTGTAGGGAGACAATGTAAACTTGAGCCAGGGTTGCTGCAGAGCTGTGGATGGGCAACCTGTACTGGAGTGGGACTGCTGTCACACTTGCTTGGGATAAGACTCCATCTCCATTGACTCTGCTAGCTGGGCGTGCAGGAGATATCCCTGGTTGGAGCTATGTGGGGCAATCAGTCTGTGCAAGAAGCCTCACAGGGAGGTTATCTTAGTCCCCTCCAGCTCCCTTGGCTTCAGGAGAGCTGGATGTACTCCATAAACAGAGTATGGCAGACTGACAAGCAGGTGGGTGCGGGTGAAGGGATAGGCTGCCATCTGCTCCTTTCGCTGCTGGGAGGCAGCATGGGCCAGCAACAGTTCACAGCCCGAGTGCTACTGGCAGGCAGCAGCCAGAGCCTGTCCTGGGGTGATGGGAAACACTTGTCTTCTGCCAGCCCCATGCAGCCCCAACTCAGGGTGCAGCCATATGCTCTGACTGCTCTTGCCCTCCAGTGGGAGCTCAGAGCTGCTTGTGGGAATTGCAGTTTCAAGTATGCTGGGGTGCTCCCAAGCCCAGGGCTACAGGAGCTAAATCTGTTTCTAGTGCTGCTTGTGCTTTAGTGCTGCTTTAGCGCTTAAGCCAAACGTCAGCTCTCCTGACGCTGGGCTGCTGGGAAGGCTGGGCTGGGGCTGGCTGGGAGGTGGGGAGTTGAGCCACACTGCTGCTGGCACACGGCCCTGCTCACGTTGCTGTGTCCTCCTCCCTGCAGGAAACAGGTTTTGGCTACTAAAGCCGAGGCAGAGAAGGATGGTGTGAAGGTCCCCACTACACTGGCAGAGTACTGCATCAAAACTAAAGTGCCTTCCAATGACAACAGTTCAGATTTGCTTTATGACGACTTGTACGATGACGACATTGATGATGAAGATGAGGAGGAGGAGGATGCCGACTGTTACGATGATGATGATTCTGGCAACGAGGAGTCGTGACCTGCTCCCTCTATGCCCCTGTACTGCCCTGCCGACTCAGGCCAGAAGGGAGCAGCGGTAACCTAGCAGCAGTCCAGCAAAAAAGTGGGGGGGGGGGGGATCAAAAAAACTTTTTGTCTCCTGCTGTCTCCTGTTGTATGGATCTGTTTGCTCCTTTTTTATGGACCTCTTAGAGACCCTCCACAGAATGTCTGAATTCTTGCATTCTTAACCCTTTCATCACTGTATTATGATTTCTTTTTAAAAAAGAAGCTCCCCTTTTCACTTCTCTACGAAACGCTCACAGCAAAACAGGATTGCTCGCGTTTAGTTTCTTGAATTAAATACAGTCTTGTATTGAGATGTTTAATGTATTTAAAGCTGGAACAAACCCATTGGAAGCTGGGGTTTTGGGAGCTCAAGTGCTGCATTTATTGGGAAGAAAAAAAAACAACACACAAAGCAAATTGCCAAGGTTTAGCTGCTCCATTTACAATAATAGCGTGTGTACATTTGTTTAGCCTTGTGGTGGTGGCTTTTCTTTTATAAGATGTGGGGCGGAGAGTGTAAAGCTACTGTGTGTTGAGCTTGATGGGATGTTACTGAAAGGTACAGTATTCCTATTCAGCCTGCTCAAGTTAGGAAATAGCTGGCCCCTGGAGCCCCAGAGGGCACAGTCAGCTTTTTGTTTCTGAAAAAGGCTTGTGATATGAACCCTAAAATAAACACTTAACCCTTCACATCTGTACAACTGAGCCCTGGGTTNTTTTTTTTCAGACTAGTTTGGGGTTGAAAAAGTTCAGTTCAGCCATGCTGCTGAGATCTGCTGCCAGCTTCCCCTCTCCAGAGGGAGGAGAACAGACATGCATCCTTCTGCCCAGTGGGCCAGCGTTCATCCTGAAAACTTCTTTCTGGCAGTGGGAGAGACAGATGACCTCCCACCCCAGTGCTTGCTAGCAGCTCTTGCTTCTTGTGGCCCAAATCCAGTGCTGGCCTGAGCCTTGTTTCTGTTGCTTATGCAAGTCATTCATTGGTAAATGCAGCTCTGCTGCAGCCCTGGGGGCTGTGTAGGGTCAGCAGCAGTCAAAGCTTGCTTTGGTGCCTGCCTGCAGTGGCTGTTGGGGACAGGGCACGGATGTGTGCTGGGCTGCTTTCCCCTGCCTGGCTGGCTGGAGCATGGGTGAGTTGCAGCCCCACAGCACAGGGATACACAGTGCTTTCAGGCTGGAAGAGGTGGCCGGCAGCAGGGTTTGACAAACTACTTAGTAGCATGCTTCAGCTGGTGCACTGAGCTAGGCCTCCTGCATGTTTTGGGAAGCTCTTGGCAGAGCTTAGGGCCCTCCATTGTGGGCAGGGAGGGATTCTGCATGCTCAGGTCTGCAGAACCCTCTTCCTTAGTCCCTCTGCTCGTGCTGTTGCACTGTACTCTCCTTGTTAAGCTGTGGTGCTGTGGCTCGAATTCACCTTTTGCATGATCCCTTGATCAGCAGCCAGCCCTGCCTTCCTGTGCTGAGCCCTGGCACCTCCAGGAGCAGATCTGAGGTGCTGGTCCTGCTTGGGCAAGACCCTCCATTCCCACAGGTACAGAGGCAGTTACCCTAATAAGAGCTGCGGGCTCGGGCATTGATTTGTTTATGCCTCCCCTTTGTATATCTCAGGGCTTTCAATGGTACATCACCAGCTGTGGTCCCTTGAGGGGTGCTTTGTTGAGAGTAAACTTTGTTCTGTGATGAGCTCGGTGGCTGTGTCCTGGGGCACAGAGTGGGATGAGAGTGGACAAGCACAGGGTGTGCTGCCTGGAGGAAGAGGAGAGGAGGGCAGCCTGGGGGGAGGGGAGGAAGGCTGGTGGGGCTCTGAAGTGATCAAGGCAGATGTGTTTTCAAAATATTGCTTGGCTGGGATTAGCTGCATCAGAGACAGTCCCTGCTCCTCTGCCCCGGGGTGTGCTGGTGGTGCATCCCTCTGCCCCCTGCAGAGTAAAGGCAGCCTAAGTGCTGATGCTGTGTCCCTCAGTGCTCCCTGTGACAGTCTGCCCTCCTGCTTGCATGTTACCTGGGGAGGCAGCTGGACCCTTCCTAAGTGTCCCACAGGGTCTGCTTCAGCTCATCCTTCCAGCAAGGCACTGACTCAGCCCCTGGTGCTTTTCAGAGCTGGCAGCGGGGCTTCCCTGCATGTAGTGATGATGTGGGGCACTCCCCAGCTTCGCTCCAGCCCTCTGAGGGTAGCGCCAGCATTGGCAAATGGGTCCCTGGGCCTCCTGGCTGCAGGACTGGTCTCAGGACCGCACTGGGACAGGGACACTAACCTTAAGCTTTTGGGAGGGCTGTTGGGGATATGAAGAAGCAGACTATGGCAATGCTGGCTGTGCTGATGACTTGGTTTGAATTGAGGATACTGCATCTTTCAGGATTTTCCTTATACTTTTGACCGTCTTCACTGTATACTCTCCAGTGACTTGTATTTTCAAGCTTAGTGTTGTAAGATGCATTATCATGACTCTTCTGTTACCCTTTTTTAAAGACAAAAAGCAACCTATTTTGAGAGCTCCTACATTAGCCAGACTAATTTTTCTTCCCCACTGTCCTGTGCAGTGTCATTGCTTGTTGACTTGCTGGTTTCCTTTTGAGATAGATACAAACTGAAGTATAAGGGTTTTTTGAAACTATTTAAGAGATTGCTGAAAAATGTTTACCTGATCTGTGTATTCTGTTTTTTTTCTTAACCCTTTTCTCCTGTCTTGGCCAATATTAGCGTTTACATTTGCAATTACAAGCCCCTTCAAATGCAGTTTTCAACCATTCTGAAGCCAGCAGGGTACACTAGATTTCTTAGTAGTTTTCCTAGCTGAAATCCCAGATGTTTTCCTTTTTTTCTCCAGTATAATTTACCAGAAAGAATTAACTGATGCATTTTTGTGTTGTCTTCTCCTTCAGTAGTTATATTTTGTCTTTTCTGCACATCTGTCTACTAATAAAAATGTGAAATGAAAATATCCCTGTATTGTTAATTCCCTGTTAATTGAGCTGGTTCATTTGCATGGGTTACTTACTTACTTAAAGCTTTGAATAATAGCTGTTCACAAGTTCAGTGCCACTCCAATAGCAATGCCTATCCATATACATATCTATAACTATTGGAAAATAAAGCTGCTGTTTGACAGCTGCCTGCCTGAACTGAAGACTAAAGAACAAACCCATTTAGAGAAGTACTTTGGCACAAGGCCATGGGCTTTGCTGTTACTTTCAGCCTTCCTAAATAAGTCAAGTGCTGCTGGTGGCCAGTTCCCTGGCAGGGCAGGAGCACAGTGCTCCTGAAATGGTCAGATGAGGCCAGGGGGGGCCTTGCTTGCTCAGGCAGGGGCCCTTGACCTCGTGCAGAAGAGTGGCAGAGGAAGTGAGGTCATCACTGTCATCCCATCAGCGTTCTTGCCCATGCTGTTCCCTGCAAGCCCAAGAGTGGAGAAGTTTCTTGTTGCAGCACCTTGCTGCTGCAGTCAAGCTAAAATTAGCAGACCAAAGGTACAGGAGTTTCACTTGCTGCATTTGGCATCATTTGCAGTGCAGCAGCTGCTGGGTCAAAGGCAGTTGTTGCTCGAGTGCTTTGGCTTCCCAGCGAAGTTGCCATATTGGGGAACAGGACTGAGAGGAAGGGTGGTGTCTGGGCCTTCTGCCTTGGATCGGACTTGCTTGTACCTCCTGCCTGGCTCCAGCAGCACCAGGCTGCCCAAAGCTGCCACCACCAAACTCTCCAGCCTGCCCTGGGTAAACAGCCCTGAATGCAGCTGATCAGCCTTGGCTCTACCATCAGACTGTGGAACAGGGGATTAGAGCGGGCATTGCTGCAGAAGAGCCCTGCTGGAACCAACAGCATAAGGAAATAGGAAAAGAACCTGCTGAGTCCTGCCTGGAGAGCAGAGAAGACTGCCTGTGGCTGGGCAGACTGACTGCAGGCAGGCTGCTAGAGCAGTTGGGAAGGTGCTAGAGTTGCATGTGCTGCCTTGTGCCAGGGAAGATGCCAGATGGCAACACAGCCCATCACCTTCAGGCGTGGAAGCACTGCCCTTCCATGCCTACAGCCACAGCTGGGGATGGAAGTTGCGCTGCTGGGGACAGTGAAGAAGCACTGGCTGAACCCCTTGCAAGGGAATCTCCCTTGCAGCTGCCCTGCAACAAACCTAAGGCTCAGTGGGCTGCTGTGCACTGGCATCAACTCTCATCTGTTGCCTTTTGCCCCTTCCAACTGCTTCTGTACCCTGATACACAAGGACTGGCCTACACCTGGGCAGCCAGCAATGGCTTTCTATAAACAAGAAACTGTGATGACAGCTGTGGCATAAGTTTGTTTTTCAATGAATAACTCCTGTGAAGCAACAGCTCTGACAGCAGGTAGATGAGGTGCTACTGCTGCAAGCTCAGCTGCTGGTGCAGCCCTTGTACAAGCTGGCAGTATGTCCCCAGCCTGCAGAAACATTTTTGCCATCCTTGACATTCAGGCCCCTAAGCAGTGGGACAGCAGCTGCCAAGGGCTTGCAGCAGCTGCTGAAGTTGAACCAGTATAAAAACTTGAGCTGTGGCAAAGGAATGCCAATGCAGTTCATGTTGTGCTGCTTAGAGGTAGGGGGAGGGCTGGGTGACACATTTGACTTCTTCCAAGCCAACCGGGTCTCGCAGGACCTGAGAGTGGGTAAAAGTGTGACTCCAAGAAAGAAAAGTGGTTCTTGGGGTAGAAAGATTATTTTTTTTCTTCTGGGTCTTGAAACAGAATTATGAAGTGCAAAAAAAACCTCTCGCCTGCCACATGGACACATGGCTTCACATTTACCCATCTCCTCTGCTGCCCAGGGCCAAGAGGTTCAGGAGGATGAGCCTGGGGCAGGGGATGTCCCTCAGGAGCCCTCACCAGTGACCACCCTCATGGTGGAGGCCATGGGCGTCATGGGCAAACCAAGGGTGGGCAGTGCTGCAGGTGTCCTCCCTCCTTACCTATCCCAGCTGCTCCGCAAGGACTCACAGGGACTCATACAGAGCACAATGCCAGCAGACACCAAAGGCAGAGACATGATGCTTACAGCAGGAGTCAAGGGCGCTGTCCAGGATCCCATCCCTGCTGCAGGTGCCTGAGAGCCCTCAGCGCCACGGTGCACTCACCTTTGTCATGGTACTTAGTATCCCCTGCAAACCCATCTGCTGCTCTTATCCTCCCAGCTCAGCTTTCCTTGCAGGAGCAGGTGGAAAGGGACAGGCTGTAAAAGCAAAACTGCTCCTGGAGCCTTTGAAAATGCAGACAAACACCAGTGATACGCTCAGATCTTTATTAGGTGGAAGAAGGGCTAAAAAGAAATGAAACTCCTAAACAATCACCATACTGGTGCAGGACAAGAAGGACCAGGAGTTGCCTCCAGGGTCTTGTTTTAAAAAAAGGGGGAAGGGACAGGTGAAGTTTCCATCCAGTAGCTCTGGCTTTCCTGGGCAAAAAGAGGTACAAGACACAGCTTATACTTTTATTTAAGAAACTGCTACATAGTTTTTGCCTCTAATGATGCAAAGGAGGTTCCAGGACACACTGAGTGATCCAAAGTCTCTTGCTAGGGNTTTTTTTTTTTTTTTTTTTTTTTTATTCAAAACTTTAAAAATAAAAAGGTGAGGCTGCAGCTCAGGGCCACAGTGACCAAACTGCCCCCAAGAGTTCATATTCCACAGCAGGAGGGAGGGGCGAGACAAAAGAAAGGGGAAGGCCCACAAAACACTCTTTTTTTCCTCTTTAAAATAAAAGCTGTATTGGGGGCTGAGGGCAGAGATCAAACCAACAGGATGCATCGGGGGGGGGGCAGACCTCCTTATTTGCCTGAATTTAGAACTGCATTAAAATAAATGGGCTCCAGCTCAAAAAAAAAACAAAAAAAAAAAACCCCAAAACAACCAAAAAAACAAAGGCGCAGTTTGTCTTTGACAGAGTTATAAAGCCCATAGAGCTTAAAAAAACAAGGAAGGATGTCCTGGTACAGATGGGAAATAATTAGTTTTCCTACAAAGAAAATAAAACAGGCTGCAAAATGCAGAAAACCACATTTAGGCTCTATTACATTTACAAATACATACATAAATATATTACATACAACAGCAACTCAAAGAGGAAGCGGGCGAGTCACACAGAGGATGGCTGGCTGGCTGCAGTTCTCCCCGCACAGACATTTGGCTGAGCAGTTACTTCTAATAATTCCAGGAATGGGCTTCCGCTTTTTTTCTTTTTCTCTTTTGTTTTTTTCTTATTTTCTCCTCCTCTCCTTTCATTCTCTCCTCCCTCCCCGGTTTCAGATTTAGTTTGTCCAGTATGGAGAAGTGCCATAGGCGGTTTTGGTAGCCTGAGACTTTTGCTGCATGGTGCTGGGTTGGTTGCGTTGGCCAGATCCACCCTAGAAATTAGAAATGAAGGGGACAGGGGCATCAGCTGCCATAGCACCAGTGCTCCCAGGAAGACAAGCCCATCTGAATGTCACCAGAAGAGCTGCCACCCCCAGGGACAGCCCTGACACCCAACAACAAAGCGATGCTCCTCTCTGAATGGATCCATTTCTGCACTGCAACATCTCCATGTCTCACAATCCAGGACAAGTGTCCACAGAGACACCAAGCAGGACCACAGGGACACACCATCCCACCCACCCCCCGCCAAGACAGGTTCAATCACAAGGAAGGAGAGGAGCAGGACTGGGGACAGCAAAGGAGCAATCTCAAGGTGAACAGAGGTGGTGCACCCGCCAAGGATGTCACACATTTGGAGACAGAAGTAATTTCCTAATTCTGGACTCCAGGGCAGAACACATTGTTTTTTCAAGGAACATTTATAGTGAAGAAAGGAAACACATGGGCTGGTGAAACAAAATCAAAGCCAATATGCAACCTGCAAGGTGATGCTTGATATTTCCCCAAGTTACAGTACAAGTGCTTACATCCTGCTCTCCTGCCACAGCCAGGGGACAGCAGCACCTGCCTCGACTTCACACCTCACAGCCCATCTCTCCACACACCACATCAGGAAGGCCTCTTCACAGAATCACAGGCTGGCAGGGACCTCTCGAGGAATCTTGTCCAACCCCTCTGCTCAAGCAGGGTCACCTAGAGCTGGTTGCCCAGGACCATGTCCAGACAGCTCCAAAGATGGAGACTCCACACCTCCCTGGGCAAGCTGTATCACTGCTTGGTCACCATCCCAGTAAAAAAGTGTTTCCCGATGTTCAGAGGGAACCTCCTGTGCTCCAGTTTGTGCCCATTGCCTCTCATGCTGTCTCTGGACACCACTGAAAAGAGCCTGGCTCTGTCCTCTTTACATCCTCCCCTCAGGTATTTATATACATTGATAAGATCCCCCCTGAGCCTCCTCTTCTCCAGGCTGAACAGTCTGAGCTGGCTCAGCCTTTCCTCATAGCAGAGATGACCCAGACCCTTCATTGTCCTTTGTTGGACTGTCTTCAGTACATCCGTGTCTCTCTTGTACTGGGGAGCCCAGAACTGGACACAGCACTCCAGGTGTGGCCTCACCAGTGCTGAGCAGAGGGGAAGGATCTTCTCACTTGACCAGCTGGCAGTATTTTCTATAATGCAACCCAGGATCCTGTTGGCCGCCTTTGTGGCAAGGGCACATTGTTGGCTCGTGGTCAATTAGGTGCCCACCAGGAGGACCCCCAGGGCCTTTTCCAAAAAGCTGCTTTGGTCCCCAGCATATACTAGTGCATTGGGTGGTTCCTCTCCAGGGGCAGGACTTCGCACTTCCCCTTGCTGAATGTGTTCGGTTTGTGTGGCAAGGTTTTGGTAGAGGTGGGGGTTTACAGGGGTGGCTTCTGATGAGAAGCTGCTAGAAGTTTCCCCTATGTCTGACAGAACCAATACCAGCCGGCTCCAAGAGGGACCTGCCGCTGGCCAAGGCCGAGCCAATCAGTGATAGGGGTAGTGCCTCTGTGATAACTTATTTAAGAAGGGGAAAAAGTTGCGGGGAGACAGCAATGGCAGCCAGAGAGAGGAGTGAGAACATGTAAGAGAAACAACCCTGCAAACCCCAAGGTCAGTGAAGGAGGGGGAGGACATGCTCCAGGCACCAGAGCAGAGATTCCCCTGCAGCCTGTGGGAAAGACCATGGTGAGGCAGGCTGTCCCCCTGCAGCCCATGGAGGTCCATGGTGGAGCAGATATCCACCTGCTGCCTGGGCAGGACCCCACGCCAGAGCAGGTGGGTGCCCGAAGGAGGCTGTGGGAAGCCTGCGCTGGAGCAGGCTCCTGGCAGGACCTGTGGATCTGTGGAGAGAGGAGCCCATGGAGCAGATTTTCTGGCAGGACTTGTGACCCTGCGGGGAACCCACGCTGGAGCAGTCTGTGCCTGAAGGACTGCACACCGTGGAAGGGACCCATGTTGGAGCAGTTAATGAAGAACTGCAGCCTGTGGCAAGGACCCACACTGGAAAAGTTCACAGAGGACAGTCACCCGTGGGAGGGACCCCACGGTCTAGCAGGGGACGAGTGAGGAGTCCTCCCCCTGAGTAGGGTGACGCAGCAGAAACAATGTGTGATGAACTGACTGTAACCCCCATTCCCTGTCCTCCTGCACTGCTACAGGGGGGTCGGTAGAGAATCCGGGAGTGAAGCTGTGCCCGGGAAGAAGGGAGGGGTGGAGGGAAGGTGTTTTGAGATTTGGTTTTATTTCTCATTACCCTACTCTGGTTGACTGACAATAAATTAAGTTAATTTTCCCCAAGTCGAGTCTGTTTTGCCTGTGACGGTAATTGGTTGAGTGATCTCTCCCTGTTCTTATCTTGACCCCGGAGCCCTTTTTTATATTTTCTCTCCCCTGTCCAGCTGAGGGGGGGAGTGATAGAATGGCTTTGGTGGGCACCTGGCATCCAGCCAGGGGCAACCCACCACACTGAACTTCATGAGGTTCCCTCCCCAAACTGCTCAACAGCATCAAGTCTGTCAGTCTGCAACCATTGTAAAGGCCCTTTCCCAATGAGCAAAGAAAAACCCGAAGGAAGCAAAAACCTCCAAGACCCTGCTGGGATGTGAGGGGGAGCAATCTGCCCTCAGCCACACTGTAGAGGCAGAAGCGGCCAACTCACCTGCCCATCTTGCTGAAGATGGTGATGCAGCATCTGGGAATGAGGCTGCTGATGCGCAGGCAGGATATGGAGAAATGGGGCTGGAGCATAACCTGGGGCAGCACCTGGGTTCAGGGGCCCAGTCGATCCAAGAGCAGAGGGCAGGCTGAAAGGAGGCGGCGTGCCAGCATGGAATCCCTGCTTGTCAAACGTCTGCACAGGAGGCGAGGGTGACAGCGTCAGAGACTGGTGTGAGCAGCCCCACAGCAACCAGGCAAGAATAGTGGCCCAGACACACATCACCTGAACCTTTCACCAGCCCCATGAGCAAGCCAAGTCACATTGAATACCTGCGAGCACTTCAGCAGATGAGCACTTCAGCTCATGTTCTCACCCACATTTCTGCACTAACGCCTCTGACATTTTATTTTATTTCCATGGCTACTGCTCTCCTTTTTTCCCTGACCTCTTTTTAGTCAGTGAGACATGGGATGGCAGCAGCTGCCTGAAATCAGTCCTTCACACATTGTGGGGGCTCAGCCTGGAATTATGTGACCTACCCAGGGCAGCCTGACAAAAATGCAAGAAGAACTTACGGTAAGATTTTCCTCCTCCTGGCCAAAGCTTGACCCCTAATGCTAAGTGTGAACCTGAAAGCTGACTTCCTACCTGTAAGCATGGATCACAGCCAGACACCAATTCCCTCAGCTGAGGGGGCAAGGAGGAGAAATCAGGAGCTGGACATAAGCGCACTGCACACCACAGCTTGTCAAAGCACTTTCTGCTTTCTCTGGGAAGCTGTTCACTGAGCAATGGCCACAGGAAAGCATGGGAGAGGGACCCTCAGGTGTTAGGGCTAGGCACTACTGACTGGTCTCTGGTGAAAAGCAAGCATCTTCTCAACTCAGCTGCTTTGGGGGCTATTTTGACTAAAAACATTAGCGCCATCACATTTCGTTTGCACCCAGGACACAGCTTGCATGGGTCAGCGTGAGGCTGCATAGAGTGCTGCACCTATGCCAGCATCTGCCATCAGGAGCTGACATGGCAGAAACAGTGGAACTCAGGGCAAGACTCCACTCCAACAGCAAACAGACCCAGTGTAAGAAATGTCACAGCATGCTGACCCCGAGACTGACCAGCTTGGGAACAGGAGGGGAGCCATTGGCCTGGCCTCAAGGCCATGAGGGAGGAGGGTCCAGCGTTGCTCACCTGAGTCTTGTTATAGACTGAGCCACTGATATCAGGCACACCTGTGTTACTTGAGGTCACAGAAACACCTGGAAAAGAAAAAACCCACCAACAATGACAAAGTCAATCACCACCCAGGATGAGCACCATGTTTTGCTCGTGGCACCTCCAGTGGCCTCAGTGGATGCACCTTTGTCTGCAGCTACTGCACCACATGCCCTGCTGCTGCTGCTGGCCAGCCTGGCAGGGTTCTCCATGCTCTCAGACCCTTGGCACCCCACATGGAAACAGAAGAAAGGGTTCGGTTCCTTGCTCCTGCTGCAAAGCAGGAAAACAGCTCACAGTGATAAATCACCCATGTCCACGACCCAGTGGTTACCTCTTGCATTCAAATGCACTTCACCAGGCAGCAGCTGGCTGCACTGAACACTCATTTAAGCTTGTGAAAAGCCAGCTTTCCCCTAGGATCAGGGATGCGTTGGGCTCTATTGCAGCATTCAAGAGCTTTCCTGTAGTGCGCTGAGAAATGAGACTCAGAGTCTGCTACACATTTGAGCCCTTGTCCTTTCACATCCTGCAGAAGGGTGAGGTCTGCAGTGCTCCTCTGCCCTGAGAGAATTAATATCACTCATTCAGGCTGGCTTCCACCAGGACCAGCTGGTGCCACAACAGGCTCAGAAGCAGTCACTCACCAGCAAGGTGGCTCTCAACCAGACACTTAATTCAGTCTTATAAAGATTGTCTCTAATCATTTCACTTGGATCAGAATAAAAACTGATCTGTTCCTTTGGCCAGTGAATCAGAGGACTGGACTCAGAGGGTATACACTGCTCTAAGGTTGTACCTTTCCTAGGTTCCACAGAGGACAGTGTGATCAGCTCTTGGCTGAAGACAGTCCAGTTGGTGTTTCAAATGCACAGCAAATGCTTCATATTTGCTCAAGCCCAAGGATGAACCAGTTAGTGCTAAGCAATTCAGTATACATTCCTCAGGTCTAACCAGCATGTGCAGAATAAAGCTTTCATATAAGCTGTATAAATTCTTCAGCCTTTACAGTCACAAATGAAACATTCCCAGACATGAAACAATGCAATGAGTTACAGGGTACATGGACAGCAGCTGAGGCCCTGCTCACCCCTAAAGCACGGCTATCTTAAGTGCCTACCAAGAAACTCAAAATCTAGTCATCGTTTGGCAGAGGACCATTTCAGCAGCAGCATCCAACTGCTTAGGCTTCAAAAACATGGCACTGCTACAGGACCACTATTCTTCAGCAAAGAAAACTCTGGCAGAGGAAACAGCTCACCATTTCTCCCATGTGTAATTGTGGACAAAGCTGCACATCAGCCAGACAAATCCTTATGCAAAGTTCAGCCGTGGGGTTTAGAAGGAACACTTGGGCCATTAAAAAAGCATTTTGTATACGGGAGATGGAGAAACAGCTTGGATCGTGACCCTGGTTAGAGCTGGCTGCTGGGTTGACTGCACAGCACTGGGAGTTTGCCTTACTAAATCCCACTCAAGAGCAACCTCAAATCTCACGTGTTACCTTTCCCAGGTCCAGTGCCAGCAGATTTGTTTTGTGCTTGAGATGACCCACTGTAGCCTCCTTTGCTGTAATCTCCAGCTGCCGTTCCCTGCGTTAAGTCATCATAGCCTGCCGGTGTGTACAAGACAAGGTGTTACAGTGTGCAAGCAGCTCTGCAGACACTCACGTGAAAAGCACAGTGGTAAGCATACCTGCTCCATAGCTGTGCTGCCCATAGCCACTTGCTTGCTGGAAAGGAGCTGACGCTGTGTTCAGGTTGACTCCATGCTGTTTAGCAGATGCTGGAGGTACCTGGACAAAGGAAGGGAACAAAAGGCGCTGTTAACTGGGGAATGGTGTGCAAAACACAACCTCCCTCTGCCATCTAGTGGGGAAGGCACCTCCATCTCGTGGGAAATTTAATCTGGAGTTGGGAGCACTGGGGTGGCATGGGACATGGCACTCACACTTCCACCAGTAAATTGCTGTAGTGGATTTGTGCAAGCCCCAGGTTTTCTGCTAGAGCCGCCCACCCCTCTAATTGCAGTGCAACCCTCTCTTGGAACAGGCTGTGTATTTCTTTCATATGCGGGCTGTAAACAGCAAATTCTTACCCACAAACCCAAGAAGGAGCAACCACAGTGCTCTCACTCCCAGAATCAAATAAACATCAGTTCCTGCCTCAGGCTGTTTCATGAAACACTGTTCTACAGGGCCCTAAAATAGACTCATCTGCCCTTCTGCCTGGAGCATAACCTCCTCCCAAATAACCTTCTTCCTCCTGAAACTACCAGCACTGCTCTCTGACTTAATCAGGTCTCCTCAATCCTTGAAAGCATTTCCTAGGCACTCTCAACTCACTGACTCAGCTTTGGGTCTCCCCTTGACTCTCCAGAGACTGGTAAGGACTTAAAGGAACACTGAGTCCATGAGCTGTAGCTGTCTGCTATTTACAGTAACCTGCACAGGAGTCTATGAGTTCTGGTCTTTTAAATTTCCTGTTTTCTTGGGGAAAGGACTACAGCTATTTTCTCATGCTTGCACGTTTTTGGAGATCCCTTGCAGACTGGGGAAGATGACTCTACTCTGTTCTCATGAGACACCACCTGAGTACTGGATCCAGCTCTGGTGTCCCCAATATGAGAGTGACATGGACCTGTTGGAGCAGGTCCAGAGGAGGGCCACAAAAATGATATGAAGGGATGGAACATCTCTCCTATGGGAAGGCTGAGAGAGTTGGGATTGTTCAGCCTGGAGGAGAGAAGACTCCAGGGAGACCTTATTGCAGCTTTTCAATACTTAAAGGGGGCTTAGGAGAAAGATGGAGAAAAACTTTTTACCAGGCCCTGTAGTGACAGGACAAAGGGCAACGGTTTTAAATTGCAAGAGGGTAGGTTTAGATTGGATATAAGGAAGAAATTTTTTAAGACAAGGGTGGAACAGGTTGGCCAGAGAAGTTGCATGTGCCCCATCATTGGAAGTGTTCAAGGCCAGGTTGGATGGTGCTTTGAGCAATCTGGTCTAGTGGAAGATGTCCCTGCCCAAGACAGCGGGGGTGGAACTAGATGATCTTTGAAGGTCCCTTCCAAGCCAAACCATTCTATGATTCCAAGATGTAGAAGGTTTGGGCTGGAGAGAGCAAAACCAGAAAGGCACAAAGGAAGGGTTACAGTTTAGGCTGTCAAACTTACAAACATGGTTGGCCCATACTGGAATGCACTGGGTACGCCGGGCACACCAGCGTAATAAGGTAACCCAGTGTAGCTGTACCCCGGGGGCAGGGTCGGGTTGAGGAAGGGCTGCTGAGTTGTATGGTGAGTCTGCGTCTGGTTCTGCTGCGGCTGGGCAAGCGTGGTAGCAGGAGCAGGGGAGGCAGAATCCCCACGGCCAAATTTTGTAACGTCACCTGCTAAAGAAAGAACTGATCAGAAAAGCTATCAAAGCTACTCCAAAAGTGGAGGACTCAGAGGATTCAAATCCTCTGAATATAAGTAGAGAACTACAGAATAGAGCACATCCTACGCTTGAAAGCCTGCAGTTGTTCATGGGAAGCACTCTCCCGGTCTCTGTTCCTGACAGCCACAGGGACATTGCCTGTTCATGGCACAGAACTCCATGCCATGGCTAATCCATTGATAAAATGGAGATACCAATACTTACCTATCTCACACGGTCAGAGAAGATTCATTACTATCAGATCATTGCAATAAAACATGCTAAAAGCAGAAGTATGGTAAATAGCCAAAGAGCAAATGGCTGTTGGTTAAAGTGTGACTCTCCTGGAGGTTAAACTGATTAGCTAAGCTTCGTGGGCTGAAAGCAAGTTAGGATTTACAGGCAGTGATGGGCATAATTTTGTCAATATTTGTTTATTTGTCAAGCACGACTAGTTAGATGTGCGGTTCCTCACACCACCAAAGTTCTGGAGACAGTAGCTGAAGGCCAGGAAAGCAAGGCTTGCATCGCGGGCCACCTTATTGAAGAAGTCGGAAGGGAAATTCTGTTATTAACCCAGAAGCAGCCTCCCCAGAGAAGTGATTACGAAGCAGAAAACTCACAAACACTTGCATTTTTTGGCAGCCTACAGAGCAGCATGTTCACTTGTTTTTAGGGAGGTGACATACATCAATCACATCTATCTTATTCCCAACCAGTATTCCTTTCTGTTGGCTACCGAGAGTATGACAACACTTAATACAATCATTATAGGAATTACAATGCCTATGGTTTTAAGCTGTAATGAGATGACATTGGATGAAAACCACTGGCTGAAAATCCTGGATGGCATCAATGTCATCTTTGCACAATGATAACTGAAGAGCAAGAGCAGGAATGAGGAAAGGCTTCTTAGACAACCTGCTTTTGGGAATGAAGTCCATTAGATTTGGGGAGGGTGAGGGAGAGCCTGCAAGATGCAGCTCCTGCTGGGAACATACAAGTGCTAGAATGGTAGTAACAAAGTATGGAGAGCTGCTGAGGGGGGAGTCTACTCCCCTGCCAAAAAAGGAAAGCAAGCCAGCTGAATTTTGAGAAGAATGATTAAACTACAGAGTATTTTTCAAGCACCTGTATGTGCTCGAGAAGGGCACTAGATGACACTGCTGTTTACATTTGTAATAATTTTGCACTTATACTCAAAGGCTATCCAACTTAGTCCCAGAGGATGTCACATATGAATTACTGACCAAAACCACGAAGAAACTTCAATGTCAGGGTTGAGAGGGAGATGCTCACTTTTGTTTGATTAGTTTGGACTGATAGGTTTAACTGCTTACAGAAGGGAAAAATGACTGCTCTTTCAGCAATGGCAGGATGACCTGCATTTAGAAATCAGCACATCTCACTTACCATCCTCATCTTTAAATAGCACTCACCTGAGTATGGGTTGTTAGCAAGGCTCCCATCTCTGCCTGTCAAAGTTGCAGGAGCAGGGAATGTAATTCCATAGTAATCCTTGGAAAGAGACAACATCGTTTATTAACACGTTATACGCATAAAAAAATGTAAAAAGGAAAAACTAAAGGAAGTTTGGGCAGAAGCTGACCTTATTGCTTACAACAGAGCTGAAGATTTACCTGGATCCTCAACTAAAAAATAAACCTACTTTATAGACATTTTTTAATATTATGTACAAGTACTTCATCTTTTAATGGTAAGTTAAAGGCAACAACTAAGTGCTTTCCCCTCCCAACCCTCATCTCTGAGCTGTCCTCTTCCAGTAAGACTGTGTCTGGAAGAGCAACAGACCATCAGGGGCCAAAGACCTGGGGTCAAGCCAGGACCATAATCACAACATGGAGGTAGTCTAAAGATTTTACCCTTGTATTATGCCCTGTTTTCTAAAACTGTAAAAGTCAACTAGGAAAACAGCACAAACATTTAAAAAAAAGAAAAAAAAAAGTTACTACTGGATGACTGGAAAATTTATTTAAACTACAGTACAGGAGACCTCAGATCAGAAGTCTCCAAAGTGTGGTGCACAAGACAATCCATTGGGGTGCATGAAGAATATGGTTATGGTACCATTAATAAATAAGATTTGAAAAATTTAAAAACAATGTTTGTTTAACCTTTCATCCTTTTTTGATTTTTATTTTTTGTGTATGTTTTATAACATACATATTAGTACAGTAGTATATGTATACAATTTAGACATAAAAATATATTGGGGTTGAGCGGTCACAAATTTTTTACTGATGGGGCGTGTGATCAAAACAGTTGGAGACCACTGCCTTAGATCTTTCTTCTAGGTTCTCTGCAGGAAGGTAAGACAGTCCTCACCCTAGAAAGCTTACACACTGGGACAATGCAACATGCCAGCAAAACCAAAGCAGCATTTTGTCTTCGTTTTGGGAGAAAAAGAGAAAAGTATACCCTTCCCTCTCTGGGTGATCTTCACATGCTGAAGGGCTGGTACTCTACTAAGCATTTTTCCTCCTATTTCTCATGGTTTACTCCTCACCACCTCCAATCCATCAAGAGTTAATGCTTTAACCACCAACATATCCATTTCCACACATTCTCCAACACTGGAAAAACATCATCCTTCTTCATACACCTCTATGCAAATCCCGCAGCACCTCAAATGCTTTCTCACAGGTGACAGCACCTTCCACCTTGCTGCATTTCTGTGCATCACCCCGTTTCCTACACCCAATCCTCCATCACTGAACGTGAAATAATCTGGCAAAGATTTAGTATTGCAGGTGTTTTCTGTAACTTGAAACAGTGCCATGTTTCATCACCCTTTCCTTCCCAGGTAATCCCACCTTATCAACTCTGGCATGAATCACGTAACAAAACACAAACAAATTCACATTAAAAGTCTTAGCAGGTTACGAAAAAGCAGTGTTCCTGTCTCCTTCTGAGGAAAACACCACAATAAGCACATTTGGAGAAGAGATCTGAACAGGATTTGGTGGACATGAACTGGAACTCACACACTAGCATTCTCACCTATATAAACTGGACAAAATATAAGCAAATCCACATGAGAACAGGGTCTAAGGATTGCAAATATTCCCACTGCCTCTCAGGCAGGTGAAAACCACATCAGCACTGCATATCCCTATCCCACACACCTGTACATACACACATTCAAAACAAAAAATAATTAGAAAAATATGAGTGCAAGCCAGTTATCTTTGTACTTCATGCACTCCCACAGGAAAACATTGGAAGACATATTCTGCTCTTCAAACAACACGGGTATTTCCTGACCTACAGAAGGCATGCAGGAGAAGGTGCCTAAAGTCAAAACTGAAATATCAGGAATAGACTTAAAAAGTGAGATAGAAAAGGACTGAAAAATGGTAAGTGATCTGATGTAATAGATTTAAGCTCTGCCAAGCAGCTCACTAAGTACCACGCACACCAGCTAAGGCATTTGTAAAATCTCTGCTACACAGGCAGCCTGCAACAGACTAACAGAAACGATAGCATATCCCAATGTAATACACATACAACCTGCCCCCCAAAACAAACCAAACCAAAAAACAAAACCAAGAAACACTGTGACAATTTATCACACCAACATACACATTAATTAATTGAGTTAAATTAAAAAATAATCCCCTCCCAAACCTCAGGAGAAACTCCCGTTCTCGCTGTATCAGCAGCCACCAGTACTTCTTGCTGCTGGAAGCTTCCCAGGAAGCAGTGATGACTTGCACTTGGGGCTCTGCCCACTTTCACTTTCTATATGTAAGCGGACCAGCACATCAAAGACAAGTATTCCCACGTGCTCCTGCCTCCCATATACCTAATGCTGCCTAATTTCTACAACAAATTAAAAAAAAATAAAAAAACCCACCACCGAAATCTAGAAATCACAGTCATTGCATGAATAGTTGCTGAAAAATCCTTCATGACATTTATGCATTTATGTCTGAATATCAACACAGTGAGGACAAATAACTCAGGGGGTTTGGGGGAGGAATGACAGATGTCCCCAAAAATATTCTGCAAGATATATGCAGAGAGAGGAAGAACTCTTCCACCAGTAAAGCTGCAGATTCTACAGAGAAAGGAAAAGGAAAAAAAGAAAAAAAAAAAAGACAAACTAGAAATATTCATCTAAAAGAAATAAGGGAAAACATGCATTAACTCATATATACAAATAGCATCAGAGCATGAAATAATCAAAATAGATGTTGTAGGCAGAGAAACTTGAAAATAAAACCCAAGACAGACAACTCACGAAACAGATGAGAAGGAAACCCTGACACGCATCCATAGCACAGCTGCCCCCAAAGCCTCTGCCGCTGCTGCTTTCATCCCCCGCTGAACCTTAACAGCACAGGAGCTGGGCTCCCCCCACACGCCTACTGCAGCCCTGGGAAAGAACCAGCTCCTCTTCCCTGGGGCAGGGCCACCTCCTGCTTACACTTTGACAAGCACAGCAGAAGTCCTCAGAAGAAAATAAACGGAAAGCAAAACTGAAAATGGAAACAGGGAAATTCTGTCTAGATGATGATGATGATGATGATGAAAGGAAAGCCGCGGCACCACATAAAGCCGGACACCCGGCAGCACCCCAAGCACAGCGCCCACCCGCACCACCCCCAAGCCTCACCAGGCTCCTGCCCGGCACCACCCACGCAGCACCCACAGCCCCACCATGGCTGTGCTCGCAACCCCACAGCCCCGCCTGACGCACGGCGCCCCGGCGCTCCTGCTCCTCCTGCCGGCTATCGCCACCGCCCTCACCTGCCAACACCTCCGAGTCCGCGACGCCACCTTCCCCTGGGACAGCCTCCAGCTCCTCCAGGCCATGGCTTCCACCCCGCCACAGCCCTGCCAACACCAGCGGGCGCCCTTCTTCCCCAACACCCTCCTCCACACCAACCACCCACAGCAAGCTGCCGCCACCGCCCTCCGCATCCTCCAGCACCTCTTCGCCACCCTCAGCAGCCCCAGCGCCCCCCGCCACTGGGACGCCCAGGCACGACACCACCTCCTCAACAACCTCCAGCACCACATCCACCACCTGGAGCAATGCCTGCCAGAAAACGGCATGCTCTTCAGCAGGCGAGGGCCCCGCAACCTGCTGCTCAACGTCAACAAATACTTCCGGCACATCCACGACTTCCTACACGCCCACAACCACAGCGCCTGCGCCTGGGACCACGTCCGCCTCGAAGCTCGCGCCTGCTTCCAACACATGGACATACTCATACGGCGGATGAAGAGCTGAGCTGCTCCTGTCCTCCACCAAACCCACCTGTGCTGAATGCCCATCCCCAGCCAACGCTTGCGGCCACAGATTGAGCGGAGGCAGCAGCAGGCCAGACTGGGATTGCTCAGCACTCCTCACACCTCTTCCAGCCAGGAGCCCACGCTGACGGGGAAACGGGCATGACCGTGACCGTGGCAAGGCTGGGGCCAGGCAGTGGCATAGCCCACACACCTGCATCGCGGCCACACCTTTGCTGGAAAGGAAGGAGGAGGAAATTGCTGTGCTGCACGCTTATGGACAGATGCAAGGTGGTGGGTAGAGGGGTGGGTAGGGTGGTATTTATTACCTGCAGCATTATCTAGCCTGTCCAGACTGTGACCTCTCCTGATGGAGGGGGATGTCCCCATGGACACTGCAGAACTCTCATGCTAATGACTGTTTATCACAAAATTCTATTTATTTATTTTGCCATCTATTTATTTATTTTGCCATTTATTTATTTATTTATTTATTTATTTATTTACTTACTTACTTACTTACTTCTTGGAAATAAAAACTTTTTGCAAAAACAAGAAAGAAGAAAGAGGTGGTCATCACACATACATCTGACATGCTGTCGTGGTTTTGGTTTCAGCCCAGCCGGTAACAAAGCACCACGAAACCACTCACTCACCCTCCCACCCCCACACCTGGCCACGATGGGATTAGGAGAAAATACAAAGGCAGGCTTGTGGGTCAAGACAAGGACTGGGAGGGATCACTCCCCACTTATGGTCACGGGCAAAAGACAGGCTCAACTTGGGGAAGAAACAAAATCCATTTAATCTACTACAAATCAAATCAAAACCAAGGGTATTAGGAAGGAAAACCAAACCTCAGAATACCTCCCCCCCACCCCTCCCACCTTCCCGGCTCAGTTCCATTCCCTGTTCTTTCTACCTCCTCCCTCCGGCGGCACAGGGGAACAGGGGATGGGGGTTTTGGGGTCAGCTCGCCACACATCGTCTCTGCCGCTCCTTTCCTCAGGGGGAAGATTCCTCACTCGTCCCCTGCTCCACCGTGGGGTCCCTCCCACGGGAGACAGTCCTTCAC
>VYZV01016776.1:80698-110336 GCA_013401275.1 Pandion haliaetus | reverse complement strand
AAAGCATCGCACTAAAAAACTGGAGTTTAAATGTTGTGGCAATATAGACTTTTCTGCCTTCAGGAGCAACAGCACATTTACTATGTGGGAAGTGTAAGACTGATGAACCCTTAACTATTCATTTGCTTGTTTTTAAGAGCCTGGGTTTTGTAAATGATGTGGAAGAGAAGAGGGCTGCTGTCACTTAGCAACCTATCTGGTTTGGGAACAAAATGTTTTGCTGTTGGAATCTGTGCAGTGCTGCTACAAAGCATTCCTGACTGGGTAGGAGCAGGGGCAGCTCTGTTCTGGAGAGGTTTGGTGCAAAGTTAAGTGTTCCTGATGCTGCATTTGAGAGATGTATTCATGCCAGTATTTGTGACCATTAAGATTTTTGTTGTCTACTTCATTGTTTGTCTGTTGTGGCCGTTAGCCAAGTAAACATTTCCAAATGGCTTCAATAAAGCAAAATTATGTTTTACGTTAATGGTAGAAAAGAATTTCCACCTTAAATGTTTTGTGATACTGCACTTTCAATATTCTATTATCAGTCATGTACAAACCTTCTGAGAGGTTACATTAGCATCCCTAGAGGAAAAGAAGCCAAATGCTTCAACGTCTGAAGATTTCCTGACTTACTGCTTTTGAATGACGATGGCATTTGGTAATGTAGCTCTTAATGAATGATAGCATGATGAGTGTAATTAGAATACATCTTTCTTTTTTAAACACTCTGGTTTTGCTGAGATTAAAAATACCATCAAGCAATCATACTTCTTGAATGCAAAATTAAATTCACTCTGTTCCTCATCAACCTGCTAGTAAGTCAGGAGGTTTCCAGAAGGCAAGCTGGGTCCATGTTTCCAGCGTGAAGTTGAGAATGGCTTCAGCTGTTCTACGTGCCTTTCATTGAATATGCCTTTCAATATACATGTACAAGTCTTTTGTAAGTGAGTCTTTCAATACGCCCATCCTGATTTGTTCTGACTGAGAGAACACAGTTTGCAGTAACTTTGAGGTATACATAATAGGCATTTTGTACAGTTGTAGGTAGAGGGATGGTTGGAGTGTATTGAATTCAATGAAAAGGTTCCCATTGACTCCAGGGGACTTTGAATTATACCCTGACCCAGCAAGCACTTTAATGTAGGCTTTAGCTCACTATTTCAGGTTCACTGAAATCACTGGAACTGTTCAAGAAGGTAAAGTTAAACATGCACAGCATTTACAGGCTTTGGACCATAAAAACCTCTGGTTTTCTCCTTTTTTCTGTTTTCCTCCCTGCATGTATATATGCACATAAACATTCTTTTTCCCTAAATGTGAAAAATCTAACTTCTGCTAAATATCTCTTTCTCAGTGAAGTACTTAAAATAGAGAATGCTAATTCATGTATAGCTAGTAGATCAGTAAAATCTCCGTAGGAAGTATCACACTTTTTATGTAAAGAGCAGTGTATGATTTGGTGGGTGATTTTGGCCTTCAGTTCCCTCCCTACAGTCCTGTCTTAGGTCTGCTGTACATTCTGAAATGCATTGTCTGTGGTCATATTCACATTTCAAAGCCTAACTGTGACTGCATGCAGTGGGAACCATACTGCATTTTAGATTACCTTGCGTAAGGTCTTCTCCTCTGGATCAATGCTGATTTTAACTTGCTTGAAATGTCCATTTTAATGTAGCGCAGCTTGAAAGGAGATTAAATGAAGAACACATTTTGCTTTCCAATTATTAGCTGTAAACATGACTTTTTATTTTTGTCTTTAGTAGTAATAACTGTTGTAGTAACATGCTCAGCTATCTTGAAGTTTTCAGTTACTATAAAAACATTATACTTGCACTGATGGGATTTGTTTTACTGACCTTGTTTTGTACTATTATTTTTCAGACAATTTAGCTTGACTGGTCAAGTTAAATTAGTTGAAATTTGAATGTCATTTCATGCCTATTCCCTGTGAGCTTCCAGTGAGTTTCAGGGTACAGTTCAATAACGCTGTGTTTATCTTCTTTGTTACTCAGTTTTAACTCTTAAAAAATTTGCATCCACAGCTATTTTAGACAGATAAGGTCTAACGAGTCTAGCTAGCATAGCACCTTAGGAAGTTACTGCCCCTCAAATGTCCATTGTACTTCTATGCCAAAGATTGCTTCCACAGCAATGAAACCAGTAAAAGCGTATGCATTAGGATACATAGATTTACACCATGGTGTAAATTCTACACACCTTCTTCTGCAGTCCAAAATAAGCCACCATACTAAAGCAGCTCAGGCAAGTGCAGATATTCTCTTCTGATTGTACCCACTATCAGGCAGTAACAAAAAGCTGGAAATAATAATATCCAGGATGACTACATTTAACTGAGGAAGGCTGGGCTTACTTTTCTTCTTTTCTTACCCGCTCTTCATTTGGTGTTTGTAATGTCATAGCAAGCAGGAGGTATCATTAAGGAAAACCAAAACTGCTTACTATTAGCTAGTGGTATCTGGTGCATTTAATTTGTCCCTCCCCTGTTTCTCGTCAGAATCCAGAGCTGCTAATTTCCTTAGAAGACTGAAAACAAATTAGTAGGTCACATTTGTAAGACTAGCAGGTAACTCCTGAGAATATATGGATCTACAAATTCTTCATTATCTTTATGTGCTGGAGGTTACCAAAGTTGGCTCAAGTTTGCTTTCGATGGTGCCTTCTTTGAATGTGTCTGTAAAGACTTGGCTTGCTTAATTTTTATTTTTAGTGGTAATAAGGCCAGTTTGATGGTNCCAAGAAAGGACAAGTGATGCACAGTGCAGTTGCTCATCACCCGCTGACCAATGCCTGAGCAGCGATCTGCCCCTCCTGGTCAACTCCCCCCAGTTATATACCAAGCATGACACTCCATGGTATGGAATATCCCTTTGGCTAGTTCGGGTCAGCTGTCCTGGCTGTGCTCCCTCCCAGCTTCTTGTGCACCTGCTTGAGCAGAGCGTGGGAAACTGAAAAATCCTTAACTTAGGGTAAGCACTACTTAGCAACAACTAAAACATCAGTGTGTTATCAACATTATTTTCACACTAAATCCAAAACGCACCATACCAGCTACTAAGCAGAAAATTACCTCTATCCCAGCCAAAACCAGGACACTTGAGTCAGGAAGGCTTGAATAAAAAAACACACAGAGACTACTGTACTTCAAAAATTACTTATGGAGCCATTATTTATCTGGTCAGGTAACCATGTAATATTTCTAGTAATTGGTCATTCTGTGGATTATTACAACGCAATAAATTGTCTCTTTTTTTTTTTTAAGATGTCAATGCGGTATTGTGCACTGGCATAATAAAGTTGTCTTATGTTGCTACTTAGATATCAAAGCAAAAGCTAAGTGTCTCGTCAAGAGGCTTCAATCAATTGTTGCTATTGCTGAACTGGCTTTTACTAATATGTTGAAGGTGATGAGAGAATTCTTTTGAAATGTTAGTATTAGTTAGGGAAAGAGATTTTTAGAAGACATAACTTAAGGTCTGTAGCAGACAGCTGCCTGCATAAAGCTGCTAATGATAGTAAAATTCCAAACACTTGATTAAGAGATAATCTGTTACTCTCAGCTTGTTTGCTTTAGATTTAAGAGTCTGATGAGGCTGTGTGGGAGGCAGACACCCTGTCACTCCTGTGGGATTTTTTTCCTCTTTATTTTCATTCAAAACTTAGCACAAGTACGTAAGTCATCTTGGCAGCAGGGGCATAGGTTCACTGAATAGTCAGGTGAATCTTCAAAGCTGAAACTAGAAGACAAATGGCAGAAACTAGATAGTATGTGCATCAGTCTTCCAGGTTGTCATGAAATGATGCTACAAGCAGCTTTATCTATAGTGAGTTTCTGCTTATTCTTCTTCAGTATGGGACAAGAACCTGTTCCTCCTGTCTGCTGGTCTGACTCTGTGTAGGAAAAAATCATTGCTAAATGTCAAACAAATGCTAACCATGCCACCCTAGAGAGGGGTCTTTGGGAAGGGGAATGATGTTAGGGAAGTGACCAGTAGGTCTACCTCATCTCTCTTGCTACCTTTCTGTGGATGCATAGAAGATGCAGCAGGACTGCTTGGTGTGGCATGGCCTGGTCCATAGGTAAAACACTTCTTGGGGAACAGTTTGTGGGCTAGGGATGGATGATATTTTATTGTGACGGGACTTTTTAAACAAGTATGTACTAAATGCTAGAATGTTGGAGAACCTGGAATAGCTGGAATGAAATAGCTGTTGCTATATTAATTAAATCTAGCTCATTCTGGTTGTTTTGAGTATGTTCAAACGGATTAACCCAGTGTAATACATTTAAATCTCACTAACACATTTTTTATGTAGAATAAGAGTGCATTATGGGGTGTTAGTACAGAAGCATCATTTTCTGTCCATGTAGACAAACCTCGAATTAGCATACTTACTCCTCAGTAATGATGTAATCGTGATTTTTATGTCTGTCACGTTTCAGAATTGCATGGGGCATTCTGATTAAAAATGCCTCATAATGCTGCTGCTTTTCCTTTCACCAGAGGCCAGCAGAAACTGTAGATGAAGAAGAAAATGCCGAAGAGGAAAATGACAGAGAGGAGGAGGCATATAAAGGAGAGGAAGACTATCCAGAAGTGAGTAGAGAGAAAAGTGGGGAAACTGTTAAAGAAAGAAGTGAAGTGGAAGAAAACGAGAAACTAAATGAGAATTATGAAGATGAAGATGAAGAAACAGAGAATGTTGACCAGGCAGAGGAAGAGGAACTTACCCATTTAAATGGCAAGAAAAATGAAGAAAATGGTGAGGGAATGGAGCGCTTGAACTACCAAGGTGATCTTCAGCCTGAAGAAGAAATAAAAGAGGATTCTGACAGTCAGAACCAAGTGAGTGTTTTTTCTTTCAGTTTGTTGTTCTTAAGTTATTGTTCCTCATTCATCTCAGCCTTAGGTTTCTCAGCTAGTCTCTAAGTAGCTCACTCCTGATAAGGTCCTGAGAGCATTTATGAGAACTTCAGTTTGTAGAAAAGCTGTTTTCCATCTATATGGATCAGTTACATCAGTAATTAAATTACATGCCCTCCAAATGAGAAAGCAGATGTTTCTTGCTACTTGGCATCTCCTACTTTCCTGAGTATTCAGAATTTTGAAAAAAAAGTAATAAAAAAATTCTTGCAATTTCCAGAAAAGCATAATCATTATATATTTCCACACTACATTGTCCTTTAGGACAGAGCAGAAGGATGTGTTCATGAAACCACAGTGCCTCATTATTTTGATGAGTTGACTTTCACAGAAGTTGCATTTCATAAAGGGCTTTTGCCATTGCTTTGTGGAAGTTTCATCTCCTTCTCTTAGAAATTGCAAAAGACAGTGGAGATGAACAAGATCCTCAAAGCAAGGGGCTTTAGTCGGTTTGAAAGCAAATACCCTATTTAGGAGACACGGTAACACACTGTTGGCTTAGATGGACGCATGTAGCCCAGAAAAATGGACTACTCTGTCAGACAGACTGACCAGCGAACAGAATCTGGGAAACGAAGTGCTTTGTTTGATAGGGAAAATCCAGATCTGGGAAGAGCGGGATTCTTGAGCGTCAGAAGCAGAACAGCTTGCTGCACATTCCCTGCCTATAGGCTGCTGAAAAACAGACTGTTCCTCTGCTTCTTGTGACACTGGGAATGGTTTCTTGCACCTTGGAACTGCGCTTTCTTCTGTTTCTGTATGACACACAAGAACATTTTTCAATTAAGAGAGCTGAGTAATGTGACATATTCTTGGGCCCTGAATTTATTTTATGCTTGATATGTTGATTTTTTTGTTTGTTTGTTTTTAGAAAAGCTGAAGTTATTTATGGAAGTGGAGAAAGTGAGTGAGCATTCACTTTAAATGGATGTGTGGGTAACTGGTTGTTTGATGAAAGAACTGGGGGGGAACCTCTAATTTGACTACTTTCTCCTTTGGAAGGTATATAAGCAAAGGTAAATAAAAATGTTAATGTAATCACTCTCAGAAAACACTTTTTCATGTTACGAATACCTTGTGGAAATTTTAGTATGAAGTGCTAACACTGTGTTGAAATGAAGTGAAGGCTTTGTTACCTGATGAAGTTAACAGTACCTGTGCTTTTTCTCTAGGTTGATTCCCATCTTGAAAAAGCATCCACAAATCCAAGGGTGACAATCACCAGCCCACAGGAAAGTGAAAAAAATGACCAGAGCAATGACTATGCTGCAGTTGCATAGATGGAAATAATGTAATGAGCAGAAAAAGGAAAACTATAATACTTTAAATATAAAGCATGTTATTTTTTGTGATTGATAACTTATAATGGGAAGATAGGTTGAGTACCCACACAATGAGTCTTGAGATGATAATGCCATAAGGACTGATATAGAAAACAAACATCAATAGCTACTAGAAGAACATAGAATTATTTTTACAAGGTGAGATTTTCTGATAGAATTTGAGGGGGGAAATACAAGAGTACTGTATAGTAGTACTAGAAATAAATGAACTATTCTGTCGTAGAAGATGGTTAGCAGTAATAGAATAAAGACAAAAATGACACTGTTCCAGAAAAAAGAAAAAAACAACCCAAATTCAATGTCAAAACTTCTTGTAGAATTGTTCAGAAAAGAGAAGCAACTTTTTACTTTTAATGTGGACATACGTAGTTTTTCCTTTAAAATTCCACATGATGTGTATGATTTTCAGGCATAACATTAAGATATACTTAGAATACGTTCCTCACTTAATGGATCTATGCCCACAAAAAATGGTGTGCTATAATGAGGTGTCAGTCCTAATGTTACTAAATAGTGGATTTTCAATATATTAATTAGAATCATTAGTTTTTACATTCATAAATAGCACTTATTTAGCACCATTAATGTATGTAGACAGCCTACAATAGGGCAGCTTGTTCCCCTTTACAGCAAGAAGTTTTGTTGATTGTCCTGCGCTGATTCACTAAACAGTGAATTGTTATCACAGTGAAAAAAAAACTAAAGGAAGAGTATGTAGCAGATTATTTTCAAAAGTTGAGTTTGGATGGATTTGTAATTTGGTCTATGTGAAATTTAATTTATTAATAAAAAAAAATTAATAGGCCTGGATTCCGACTGAAATTGCCATGAAACCATTGTTTTCAATGCAGCCATTTTAATATGGAACACGTTAGGATGAGGCAGCCAGTTTTCTGTAAAGTCGGCAACAATCGCTGCAGTTATGAATCCTTTATGTAGCCTTAATCGTTGGGAGTGTGTCGTCATCTTTTTGAGCAAGCTGGCTCCTGATAGGCTGTGGCTTAATTTGCGTTAGTAAATAAGGCATTGATCCGCAGTGTTAGTTCTCTTAATGACACTAATTCTATTGCTCTTACTGTTTCTTTATTAGTAATGGGAATAATTTGTAGCTCATAGAAATACAGCCCTGAGCATAATTTCATTAATTATACAAAAGAAATAGTGGGTTTCCTTATCATTAATGCTGGTAAATTATTACTATGAGAAACTAAATGTCATTTTTGTTGATTTCATGCCATTAAGACAAAAATTACATTTATGAACAAATTTAACTTGAAGCACTGTTTCAGACTTGTCATGACTGAAACTCATACCAACATCTTCACTTTTTCTACAAACTATTAAATATATTTTTCTAATGGAGTAGAAATACGTAGAGATCCTTCAGCACATTTCCGAGTATTGGCAGTGTAAGTATAAAAAACCATAATGGTAAAAACCATATGAACAAGGTTAGAACAGTTTGTCCTGTGGCATCTCTGAATTGTCTAGAATTCCCGTGTCCTTTGTTAAACTGTCTGATGAAGAACTGAGGGAATATTACATTTGTGATCAGTTCAAAATAAGCTCCTAATTTGGCCAAGCTCTTAAGCTAGTATGAACGCTTCTTTTATTTGATACAGCAATTAAGCCTGTGCTGAAATGCCTTTGATTCACTGGGATTTAAAAAGACATTTAAAGTTAAGGAGTAAAAAATCGCACACACACCCCCCAAACCCAAAACAACAAACAAAACAGAATGAATAAAATAGCTGTACGTGCTAGTGAGGAAAAATGATACACAGAAATCCTCTAGGTACGTTTATAGTCAATCTGACACTGGAATAATATATGCAGTAGCATTAAAAGCTCTTGAACAATACTTAACCAGCCAGAGAAGGCAGCTCTGTGTCCTTGGGGTGCTTAGGGGAACTTACCTGCTGAACCTTCTGTTCAAAGCTGACCAAGGAAAATGGCTAATGCTGCGGTTTTGCTCACATAGAGCTCAGTAACTCAGATGCTTACCAGTAAGCATGGGCTTAGATGTGTTGTAATCTTGCACTGACGTTACTACGAATGGGCTCTTTGCTAGAAGTTAATGGTGTACCAAATACAGGACTCTACTTGCTGTCATGTTATTGCGGATTAAGGCTTGAACAACCTCTGAGATATTCTTTGTCCTCAAAAGTCTGAAGTTAAATTGACACCCAAAAATATCTGATGACGATACTCAATTTGGAGAATGTTTGCCTCAAAATGTTTTACCTAGGAACAATATTTAGAAGAAACTGAGGGATTTGTATAGTGATACTTTTCTCCCTTTGGTTTCTCTTTATAGCTTCTGTCTGCTGACAGTTGCTGTCATTTCTTCTCTTTTCCCCAAACGTTTGGTGTCTTCCACGCTATAAGACTTACAGATATCAATAAGAGTAATTTAAAAGCTCAAACTAAATTCTAGAGAAGTGTAATATGATCATTTTCTTTCATGGGAATATGAAATCCCTATGAGTGTTATTCAGCCTTTAAAATGCTTTCCCCTCTGTCGTCTTGTAAGAAAGACAGGATATATTTTTTCAGAATAGCAAATCAGACTTTTTGGAAATAGAGATATAACCATTTTATCATTCACCTTACACTACTGACATGGATTTTGTATCAGGTTCTTTTATATAGAGTGGTTAGTTCATGCATAACAAATAATTCTGATGTTAAAATAGAAATTAAACAAGAAGCGTACAGGTGGTCTTGCTAATAGTTTTTCTGTCTGGATTTGCTGTGGGTGACGGCTTAACTCAGTTTTACATGAGAAATATGTTATTTTGTTAAGCTTATATAATGTTATTTTATTAAGCTTATATGCAACAGTTCCGAGGTTTTTTAAAGAAATGTTTTCTTGGTTTGCTTTTATTTTTAAAAATAATTTGCTATTAAAGAGAACTAGCATACAGAGATTCCTGTGTTTTGTCTCATAGCAAGGCCCGTTTCATGTTAGGTCTATCTTTGGGTGACTGGCTTTATAAACCTGGTGATTTTGCAGCTGATAGGATTCTCCCATAACTAGAACTTAAAAAAAACCCAAACACATTTAGTAGTTTTTGTATTGCAACTGCAAAAGAAAATATGCTGGCAATTTAGCTGTTACATAGTTATAAATCTAATAATAACAGCACAGTTAAACTGGCCATTGGTTTTTAATGTCATCGTTCAGGTTAGGACTGTGTTATCAGTACGTAGATACTGTTCAGCTGATACTCAGCAAATACCATGAGTTTTTTCTGTTCACTGGCAATACTTGAGAAAACTACCAAAACTTTTAGATGTCTCCCTGCTGAAATTCCTAATTTCAGCAAAGTATTAAAGCATATGCTTAAATCCCACAGGACTGCAGTTTTCATTAAATTTTATCTAATGCTTCGGTTCTTTGACATATCAGAGCCAAAATAAAATTAGTTTCCGGGCAGAAAAGGGTGAAAATAAGGAAAATGTAATCCCTGCTTAGCCTCATCTGAAGTAAAGCAAAATAAACCTGCGTGCAAAAGAGAAAAAGAATAAGTGCAAGTATTCTGACTACTTGAAAGTATGGGGAGAGGATTGTTGCTTGGGTATTTTGATTGATTATCCCAAAGGAACATTAAAATAACCGTTAGATAGTAAATGTAAGTACAAAATGAAGTATCTCAAGGAAGAGTATTTATTAAGTAGTAGCAATCAGAATGATTTAACGGGATGTAGCTCAAGGATGTATTGTTTTGGGTGGCTGAAGGCCTTCAATTTAAGTTTTAATCAGAAGAAGTGCTTTAGATGTGGCAATAGACAGTGAAGCCATCTGCTATCTTTAGAGTATAGTGCGTGTGCATATTTGTATGCATTAACTCACAAGCATGTGTGCGAGCACTGTAACGGAATGCATTTGCTGTGTGTTCGCACAAACTGCACACATAAGTAATGTGGGTATATAATAATCTAATCTTGTTATATTGTCAGTGATGGGAAAAGATATTATTGATTGTAGCTGAAATTTGCTCTAATTATACAAGAAAATATGGCTAAATCTAGTAATAACTAACCTCATAAAAAGGGTGACATATCTTTTTAAGTGTCGTGGTTTCAGGTCAGCTCAGCCGGTAACAAAGCACCACAAAGCCGCTCACTCACCCCCCACCCCCTCGCCTGGCCACGTTGGGATGAGGAGAAAATACAAAGGCAGGCTCGTGGGTCGAGACAAGGACTGGGAGGGATCACTCCCCACTTATGGTCACGGGCAAAAGACAGGCTCAACTTGGGGAAGAAACAAAATCCATTTCATTTACTACAAATAAAATCAAATCAAACACACAAGGGTATTGGGAAGGGAAACCAAACATCAGAACACCTCCCCCCACCCCTCCCGCCTTCCCGGCTCGGTTCCACTCCCGATGCTTTCTACCTCCTCCCCCCAGCAGNCCTGGCACGGGTCCTTTCCGCGGGCTGCTCTCCAGTCACACAGTGCTTCAGCACGGTTTTTACCATGGGGTTACAGCCACCTTCAGGAGCCTCCGCTCCACCGTTCACCTCCCCGGCCTGCAGGGGGACAGCCTGCCTTCTCACCACGGGCTGCAGAGCCATCAGCCTCCTCAGGCGCCCCCTCCTCCCCCTCCTTCACTGATTCCAGTGTCGGCAGAGATGTTCCTCTCAGGTTTCCCAACCCCCACACTACCGGTTCCCCTTCTTAAATATGTTCTCCCAGAGGCGCTACCACCGTCACTCCACTCCTAGAGACAGGTCTGACATTTTGGCGTGTCTGACATTTTGGGGTGGCGAATTTTTCCAGCAGCTTCTTAAAGGGGCCGCCTCTGCAGCCCCCCTCCCCTGCCACCAACGAAAACCGCGCCACACAAACCCGTAACATTGTTATGTGTATACTTTGGTGCTTTGCTGAGCCAAGCTCAGAATGCTTGAAGCCCTGAAGTAAAATGGTAATAGTAGCCTAAAACTGCCCGGGAGCTACGTGGGTCATAAGGAAGCAGACAGGATTCGGAAAATTCAAGAAAGAAAGTACAAGTCTTTACTACAACACGTGATACCAAAACTTTCAAAGGTCTTTAGTACTAGCTACAGTGCAGGGAACACTGAATTTAAACAAAGGGGTATTTTGAAACAGTAGGCAGACTTCCAACAACCTATGCAATTACTAGGAATGCCTTTAAATGTTCATATTTTTCTTAGTCACCTACAGCTATGATGATACTTAGCTCTAATATTTGCGGTTTTATAAATGAATCCCTAATTCAATTATACTTTTCGCTTGTCCTCCGTGGGACCAAAATTTAATTTAAAATACAAGCTTTATTAGTTGAGAGGTTCTACTCTCTAATCCTAAAACGTTTTCAAAATCTTGTTTGGTATAAAGTAGAAGGAATCTAATTCTCTATAAAATGATTCACAGTTCTGTACATCAAGAACATATAGATTCATGATTATGGTTAATAGAGTTTTAAAGGCACAGGTTTTATGCATACGATTTATACTGTGAACTCTGATTAGTGTCCATGCATTTCAATGTAAAAACCAATGTCAGGTCTCTCCTCTAGAAGAATTGCTTGCCTGGACACTCACTCTCGTATTCTGGACCCCAGCCTTTGTGCTGGCACTGGGACATGTGTGCAGGAGGTGAACTCAAGCTCCTAATCCAAGCTCCCTATGTAGAATCATTTCTGAAGGCATTTACTTCTTCCGTACTCCAAAATAAAACACGAAAGCGTTTTGTCCGAGGCTAAATTCCTCTCCTGAACACCCAAGTTACAGCCTCAACACTGGTGATTTCCAGGAGAGTGGTCCTGTCCTGTTCCACGCTTCGAAGTGTGCAAAAACCACCAGCCAGGTCTTCAAACCACCCTGCTTCACACATTTGGCCTTGGTGGTTATACTGGCTCCAGTCCTCTAGGCTCTCCAGGTCGTGACTGGGGAAAAATTGCCCTCCAGAGGACGATGCAAAATATCTGAGATCCTGGCTGAGTCACCCCTAAGGAAAGAGGCAGCTTAAGAATTAGCCTAAAATTGGAGGATGTGGAAGGATAATGTCCACAATCCACCTCAAAATCCTTCCCCTTCCTCTCCTAATTTGAGTAAACTGGCTTTCACAGGAAGGAGAAACTTTGGCGCTTGCAAAAGGCAGTAACAGCATGCAGTAAAGCATAGATAACGTAATACCAAAGCACTGTTGATTCTGTAACAACTTCCAGTGGTGGTGGATGAGTGATGGGCTGTCTCCAAAATGTCATTCCCTCTTCAGCATGGTCTGATTTCCTCCTGTTTGTTCAGAGGGGAAGAAAAGGAACACTAAGAGTTATTCTGTAGCTGCCCTGGCCACAGGGTTAGGCATTTGAGTTTTTTTAAACCAGCGTGAAATACAGCATAGCTTGCAAAGGTGGCACGTTGTTGTGGTTTAACCCCAGCCAGCAGCTAAGCACCACACAGCAGCTCACTCACTCCCCCCCACCCAGTGGGATGGGGGAGAGAAGGAGGGGGAAGTAAAACTCACAGGTTGAGACAAGAACAGTTTAATACAGAAAGGAAGAAAATAATAATAACAATAAAATGACAATAATAATATTAAAAGAATTGGCATATGCAAAATAAGTGATGCACAATGCAATTGCTCACCACTCGCTGACTGATGCCCAGTTAGTTTCCAAGCAGCTATCTACCCAGGCCACCCCCCCTAGTTTATATATTGGGCATGATGTCGCATGGTCTGGAATACCCCTTTGGCCAGTTGGGGTCAGCTGTCCTGGCTGCATCCCCTCCCAACTTCTTGTGCCCCTCCAGCCTTCTTGCTGTACTGTAAAGTGGCAGGATGCTTTTGTTAACAAAAGGCACGTATCTGTAAAGAGAGTTGCGTGCTCTTCTTCACTGTGGTACTTGTGTTTTGGGGTTTTCTTCTACTTCAGACTTTTCCCAGAGGAACACAGGGCGTGAGGCCCCCTGAGGGGTGTGGGGAAAAGCTAGGCACAGGATGGGAAGTAATGGAATTGTAGCAGCTCAAATCAAGGAGAAGGTGCCAAAACACAGAGGAGGGCCCTAGCACCACCAACGCAAACTTTTCTACAATCAGTGGATCGGCCTTCAGGTGTCGGGGCTGCGGGAGCTGTAGTGGTACGAGGAGCATCCTCTGGCAGGCTGCACGCAGGAAGGGAGGCAGAGTCAATGTGGGGGTTACAGATCAAATTGGTGTTTGCATTGTAAACTGAGTGTGAGAGTGACTTTTGCTCCTAAGTCAAAACCACTTCAAGCCTCACCCTTGAGAATAAAATCACATTTTCCCCATAGTGGGAGACTGTGCTGAGATGTTGAACAAAAGGTTTTATAAGAAGAGTCTAAGGGAAACTACATTTCTTAAGACTCACTGCATTGCTTTCAAGTCTTGCCAGTTTAGGGCCATTTCTTCTCTCTTCTTTCTCATCCTGTCTATATCAGAAACAAACAACAACAAAAAAAACAGTTCAGATTTTCAGCTTTCAGATGTGAAAAGATCTGAGTTTCCTGGTCCTTCAAAAACTGTTCAACTCTGCAGAATGAAAAAGCATTGCTAGAAGTGCGTATTCCAAATCCAATGCATCACCTGGTAGGATAGATCCTGTCAAAATGATAGAAAAAACTAGGATTACATAATTTATTTTTAAGCAGGTTTTTTCTTTAAAAAGAGAACATTCTTAAAGTAATTAGTCACTAAGAAAACTGCTCCCAACCCCCTTTTCTCCTGTAGCTGAGCAAGACTTGCCCACACCGTGAGTACCCCTGCTGCATGCTGGTGACTGGTCAGGTGAAACCTGTGATGTGGAGACTCCGGCTCTCAGGGGCGTGGGATTGGATTTGGCTCTGGCAGTGTGGCCGGTACTGCTGGCTGCAGTCTGCCCTGCTTCTCTCCCTTCCCTTCGGGGGGAGAAGCACCTACCCTCCCTCCCTCCCTCCCTGTGCAGACTTCAAACCCACCATAGCTCTCATGCAGCTGTGCTGGCTCTGCCCCTTACCCCCACCTTGGCTTACTTTCCTGGCACAGGTGAGTTGTGTGATGAGGCTCAGCCCCCCTGTTTCTTAGGACTGCAGCCCAGGAACTGCAGGTGCTTGGGAGGAGGTAAGCTGGTGGGAATGTTTAGGACTCCCTGGGGAGGGGCAGTGGGATAAGAACCCCAGCCTTCAGCTGAAGCAGTTTTGTGGAAGAACCAGTTGAATGTCGTAGAAGCAAGGAGCTGGGAATTAAGGGACCACAAAGTCAATGCTTGGTCAGAGGAGGGAATGGCTATTTTATTAGTAAGTACTTAAGGGATTGGGTGTCATCCCTTTGCTTTTGCATTCACATGGGTGAGTGGATTCTCCTGCTCTTGAGGGAAGAAACTGTCTTCAGACCTCAGTGATACGTAGATTTTTCTGCTTGTCTTGGTTGGGAAGGACGGACTTCTGATTTGACTGATTTAAACTCCTCTGCCTCTGATGAAGTGGTGGTGTCAGAGATGAGTGGTCATACTGCCATTGCACTTCGGACACCCAGCTTGTTCTTGTGAAGAAGTTGCCCTTGTTTCCTCTACTGCCACGGGTTGTGGTTTCATTACTGCATACCCTCTCTGCATCCTTCTGTTTCTCTGCTGCATTTGCTTCCTCCAGTTTGGTTGTGAGAAAAGGTATTTCTAAAGATAATGCCTGTGCTCCACATTATTTCTCCCTTAGAAATCGTTGGTGCAAGGCTGGTGTCCTCAGAGAAACCTGAGCTTTGCACCTTCCCCTGCCATTCTCTTATTGCTCCCACTGCCCCTCCCAGAGTTAGAACTGAACAGGAATTAACCTGGTAAACTAAAGGCTGGGATTTGCATCCACTGTTTAGAAGTAGTCACCTTCTGCAGAGAAAGAGAAGTGGATGAGGGCTCTTTGTCCTCTGCACGCAACACAAGGCCTAGGTCAAGATGGCTGAAGGGTTCATCGTTTAAAGCGTCCTGACCATGTGGTTATAAGTGGCTTATCCCAGGATGAGGAAGGTAAGGTAGCTGCACCTCTTGGGCGCTTCTGGCTGGGCACCTCACCCTCAAGCACATCTGATGCTTGCAGACAGTGCCGTGTGTGTGAAGGGAAGCAGCCGTCTGCTGCGGGAGCATCGCTCCTGCTCGTGGGGATTAGAGCCTTTCCTTGGCAGAGCCTTTTCAAGTGCTAGTTTCTCTGGGCAAACCGAAGCAGAGGGTTTTTTTGCATAAAAAGTGTGTGTGTGTGGGTGTTTGAGGGGGGTGGAGGGGTGGGTAGTTCATCTCAAAGGTCCTAATATTGGTGTCGGGTTTTTTTCACTTCCTAACACCTATCCACACTCGGATGTGCCGCTGCAGTTCCGCAGTGGGGAGGGCCACGGTGCCGCAAAGGGTCCCCGAACCTGGCTGCTGGGGGGGGTGGGCAGGTGCCTGGCTGGTGCCGGAGGGAAGGAGGTTGTGGCATGCTGACTGACCTTGTAGCGTTCGCCATGGCTTTCAGGCGAATGCCTACTTCTCTGGAAGCCTGTTGCTTCCACCCACAAATGAAGAGGACTACACATAACATGCCCTGTCGGGGTTCCTGTACCGAAAGGAGCGATGTATGTGTCAGGCACTCAGCAGCATGTGTGTCCGTGGGTAGTCAGCTCCGTCCACCCATGGCTCACTTCCCTGGCATGTGGTGCTCCCAGCAGCTCTGCCCCATTTACCGCTCATCCCTGCTGAGAAGCCACGAGCCTGTGCTACATTAATTCCTTTACATGTGGGATGCAGGTCGTAGTCTTTGACACCTCTGGCTTCTGCCCTTTGCTGTGCACGTGCCTGAACGCAGGTGTGATGTGGGAGACAGCGGCCTCCTTGCAGAGCAGATCTGGAGATACTTTGGTGTACGCTTTGGGGTTCTTCTAAACCAGCATCTATGTGATGCACAGGTGGACTTTTTGAAGGTGAAATCTCAGTGGCCTTGTTCACGCTGTTCTGGGAGAAGGGTTTGGGAACTGCCTCCTGTATGCCGGGTTGCTTGCAGACAACCAGTGTGAAAAGACTTGGCAGCATACCAGACAACTAAGGGCCAGAGCCCTCCCAACATGGATGCCATGAATGCATCTGTAGAGAGAAAAGAATCATGCTATTGGCTCTGGAGCTGCTTTTGAGCTGAGGTCTTTGGTTTATGCCATTGGTTCAGGCAGGTGAACTTCTGCGTGATCTGGAGGATGCTCTCCTGTTGTACCTTAGGCTAAGCGTGTGTGGTGTCTGGAGAAAAAGCAGTTTGGTTTAGAAGGCAATGCTGGGGTACTCCTCAGAGGGCAGTCCCTGCTGCTGGAGGGACGGTGGTAGGGACAGGAGACTCGGAGAATACTCCATGTCAGGGCAAAGATTTGACGACAGCGCATGTAGACATATGGTTAAACAAAGACACGTTTAAATCAACTAACTCAACCTCTTGCTTTCCACAGTTACGTGATTGCCTGGAGGTCAGCACAAGCTAGTTGCAGTCCATACTCTTGTGGTTTTGAGCTACACAGGGGCTGGTTACGTGTGCTGCAATCATCTCTCTAATGGGTGTTCGCTCTGAGGGACCCAGCTCCTACCACAGCCCATGTTGTAAATACTCCAAGAGATGGTGATGTCTTACCCTAGGGAAATCTGAGACCTTGGCTCTCAGGGCACGTGGAAGTTCACGTAGCTCCTGTGGTGGTTTTGGAAAAAAGCTAAAGCTGCCCCTGCCCTCAGAGCTGAGCTACAGGACAGAGCTAAAAGGAGCTGGCGCTGGCTGCTGTGGCTATCCTGCGTCTCGGTGACTGCCTCTGCTCTGCTTTGCATTGATGGTGTGCCTTGCTCCGGGACAGCTCAGCCACCTCTGCTTTGCGAGGGGAGATGCAGATGAGCCCGCTTGGTTGTAGCCGTACAAAGCGGTGAGCCAGAGACCCAGACAGCCTGTGTGTCAGGGATGCTGGGGCACACGCTGATACACACTTCTCAGAGATAGCGGCAGTGTTCAGCAGTCTTTGAAGTGAGCCTTTTTATCTTGGCACAAACTTGCTCCAGTTTCAGGAGCCTTTGCGAGGGGGTCAGGTGAGAGCTGAGTCCAGTCTGAGCAAGAGCTATCAGAAGAGGTTTCTTTATCACAGTATATTAAAGGAGAAAATGTGTCCTCAGACTGGATGCAATGCACTTGTCCAACAGCAAGGTCCTCATGCTTGTCTAGCCATCTGTGGTGGAGAGAATATTGATGTTAAAAGTTGATTTGTTTTTTTTAATTGTCTACCTCCATGAAGATTTTAGCCACTGTATTTATGTTGTTCTGCACACAGGTTTTAGACCCGCAGCAAGTTTTTCTGTGCTTTCAATGTTCATTGACTGTCTTTTTCTGATACGCATTGACAGATGACCAATATTGATGCTCGAAATGCTGCATTTCACCAGCTCTCCCCCGGGGATTCCTTCCCACTTGCCTCTCTCCCCCTTCATCTCCCTCCTGCCTGTGCTGCAGACCCGCTTCCCCCATTTTACACCCCCTCCAAGATGTGCCTGGGGCAGGGGTCCCTCTCACCTCACCCCTGCGGCTGTCCCAAAAATAGACGCAGAGGCTTAGGAAAGAAATGTCAGGGCTCGAGGTTTCTGAAGGAGGCAGGGAGAGAACGGGCAGCAGATGCTGAAGCCATTAGATTAGCAGATGCAGGGAAATAATGACACTCCAGAAAGGCCTCTCGCCCACCGAAAAACACATCCTCCTCACCTCAGACTGTGGGTGCCTTTAGCTAGGCAACAGCCTGAAGCTGCGAGTCTTGAGGCTGAAAGTGCTGGAGCAGCATATCAAGTACTTTGTTAAATTGACCAGTTTATTAGCAGTGTCTAAAAATGACCTCCCATCTTTATTTGCAAAAGCCCATGAATGGTAAATTGTGGAAAAAAAATGGGCCTTCAAAAAACAGCTGCAAGTGATTAGACAAAACAATAAAAGAAGTTATCTGATGCTGTCTCTTCTGTCTGCAGGGCTGTTAGAAGTATTTGCCTGACCTACTGCTAATACGCAGAGATTATTTTCGTACCAACCCCTCTGTAAATTATCTGACAGCAAAACTGAGCTTTGCCCTGCTTAATGTATATCAAGTGAACTGATGCAGGAAACGCACACTGTGTGGTCTGCCATGCATCCAGATAAGAGCTGAAGAAAAATCAGGGTGTGGATGGATTGTTTGCCCAGAGATCAGAAGGAGCATGCACGGTCTCTAAATATCGGAAATAGAAGACTGCATGGGTCTCCCCATTCGCACTGTTGTTCCTCGGGGACAAACTGTGCCACGGGGATAACCTGGCAAAACTCAAACACCATTTCTGTAAGTAAGTGGTGCGTGTGGGCATTAACCCCAAATGACCGGTGCAGGGTAAGGCCCTGTGGAGATGCTGCTTCTCTCAGCTGTGGAAGTGGTAGGATGAGGAGGGAGTGAGGCTGTGCCTCCAAAGCCCGCTCAGGGACCGTCGTATTGTCTCGCTACTCCTGACATGCGGCGAGCTGAGAGGGCAGCCTGCTGGGTAATGGCAGGATGACCAGCCTGTCCTGAATGAGCCGAAGTGCTAATTCCTTTATATTACCAAAACTGTTGTTCTGCTATTAGCCCTTTGATAGAAAGCTGCTGGCAAAGTGCATCCAACTGAGGTTCTTGCAGACTTTTGCTGTCTCCCTTGGATTTCACATCCTCGGGGGCTGAACATCTTCCCCGGTGTGCAGGTTCTGCTGCTGCTCTCCCCCTGCCAAACCTCTCTCTCTGTCTGCTGGCTGCTGGTCAGGACGCTGCAGCCTCCCTGCTCTGCCGCTGCTTTCGCAAAGGGCTGTTTGCTTGCACTTGCGCATGATTAAAAATCTCATACTTGGAAATGGCAGGCTGAAGCTCTAGCAGAAACTGGGAATGAAATCTGTTTACAGGCAGCTCGGGAGGAGGGGACGCTTCTGCGTCCCTGTCTTTGCCTGTGATTCACTGCACTGGGAACAAATGGAAACTAAAGGGGTCAAGACAGCCTGGCGGGGGGAGGACAGAACGGGTGCTAGAGAGAAGCCTTTTCTGCACAGTGTGGTAGGGGAAGCAGATCTAACTTTCAGCAGAGCATGTATCAATCAAAGTGAAGTCGGTGATTACCACTCAGACTGAAAAAGGTGATTTCTTTCACCACAATTGCAGAGAAAATAGTGTTGGGCTAAGAAGGGTTGCACTGTAATTTAAAGCCAAATAAGCCTAAAGAAGGGCAAGAAATAAGGTGAGCATGAAGAAACTGAGCATTAAGAAGCCTCTTGAGCGGGGAGGTCAGAGGGTTGGAAAAAGAAGAGCTTGGCTGCTTAAGCCATATCTTATTTGCACTAGGGTGTCCATTAACGTGCCCTTTGGAAAGGTGATGGGAGACAGTGCCAGGAGGGCAAGTCCCAGGTGGTCCTGGAGTGGAGTGTGTGCTGCAATTTGGTGGGGATGGGAAAGGGAAGAAGATATATGGTAGGGGAACAGTATGTGCAGGGACAGTTTGCCCTCGGTCTTGCTAGGAAGTTCCCAGAGAGCTTGGCTGCTCCTCACTGCTCCCCAGCTGGAAACCATATCCCAGGCATTTTCCATGAGGACAGCAGAAAGCACCTCTTCACTGCTCTTTTGCTGATGCTTCAGTTCCTGCACCAAAGAATGAAGGTGTTAAAACATTACAAGGAAACAGATCTTGAAAATGTTTCTAACATGTCTTAACCTTTCCAGTATGTGGCTTCTTAATAGTAACAGAGTAATTTTCTGCTCAGTATTTCTACAAAAGCCCCATGTGGCACTGATTCTCTGCTGTGAAGGAGTGCAGCCTCCGGAGGTCTCAATTCTGGAAAAGCTCTAAGCAACCGAAACAAGGGTTTAACGGGATGAAATGTGTGTGGCAACGTTAGCCATGACAGCGTTACCAACTTTGCTGCTGCTGCTAAATCCCAAACGCATCTCCTATGCCAGCAAGCTTCAGTAAGATCCTCGAGGGTTTTTCTTTTTCCCTAGCACCTGGGCAATGCCATGCATGACTCACTCTCTCTCGTACTGTCAAAGCATGTGCAGTTCTGCAGGAGTGATGCGCAATGTGACCCAGCACCTGGTGCTTGGATCAGCTCGATTCATTACCTGGTGGGTCAGCTGTCCGCGGGGCAAAAATTTAGCAACACTTGCACGTGTGTATTGGCATGTGGGGGTGTGTTTTAAGAACTGTATACCCATATAGCTAGTTTGGGTAAACATGCCCAACCTGTGCTTTCTTTTCCAGATGTCTTCTCAGTCAAACTTCCAGTATCGTGTTAACAAAAGGTAGGTGGAGAGAAGGGACTTGGTAATAGCTACAGGAGCCCTCACTCTCATACCCTTTGGTGAACGTCACTGTAAAACTTAAAATGTGACATATCCTCCATACACAATTTTTAATTAAAAAATCTCCACTGAGAAGATCAGGACAGCTTGACTCTCTGCTGCCCACACACTGCTAGCCCAACAGCAGCAAAAGCTAACGGCAGTAAACAAAATTCTTCCCAACCTGAAAAGAAAGCGCTGAGGACCCTCTCTGCCTGCTATAGCTAAGGAATGGCAGCAGTGACAGCCTGTCCCCATGTCCCAGTCCTGCCACATGCCTTGTGAGTAATTGCTACCCATCACTCCTGTTCTTGCTGGCTTTCTTGATAAACCATACACAGCTCTTCGCCTTACCAGTCGTCTCATCTTTTCCTCTTTAGCACTGCTTCATCTGCTTCTCCCCTGAGATTACAGTCTTATTTTTAAGCATGGGGTGCAACGTGCTTTTGCACGTCTAATCTCGTGGGTGCCAGTGAACTGTCAGATGCACCAAAACCTACTTTGTTTCATTCCCTGTAATCGTGTGCATGTGACAAGCTCTTGATTGTCCATTTTTTCAGCGCTAATGTTTGGACACTGCAATTGTGTTGCTAAGACAGACACTTTCTTTGCAGAAGAAAATTTTATTTCCGATGCTGTTGTCAGCCCCGATAATTATTGCAGATTCAGCTGAAAATTCCAAACACATATGTTCCGGTTTATTTAAGCTGTGGAAGTATGAACCAAGTCTCAGACCACAAAATGTTTTATCAGCAAGGGAAAGAGCACAGCTGTTACCACGTACCTGTTGTTAGTGTGCTGGAATCTTTTTGATTCCTTGCCTATGAGAGCTGAAAACACAGCGTGCCTTAAGAGATTGGTGAGTTTCAACTGCCAATTTCTCCTTCCAAACCGACATATTAAATTTATAGAGGAACCTGTTTGACTAGAAAGAGACTTTGCACGAAATCCATGGTTGGCTCACGCCTAGAATTTTATTCAATCCATTCAAAAAATAGACAGAACTATAAGGTGGCACATTGTCAGAGAGTACAAATGTCACATCTTTCTTTATACAGTTTAATTTAAATCCATAGACTAAGATAGTGAAATGGTTGCCCTGGGTGGGAAAATAATTAAGGGTCTTCCATGAAAGGACAAGTCTTCAGGTAAGCGTTTACACAAATGTTATCTGGTTAAGCATAACTTTTTCTATCCTCTATAAAAATATAAACAGCATTTCAAAATGTCTTTAGATAAGTATGTTAGGGTCATCTAACATGGCATTAATGTACTGACAGAATATGGGGCCTGGGCATGTCAAACCACACTGAGTAATCTACACCCAGCCAAAACTACAACATTTTGTATGAGCTTCAAACATAGTACAATATAACTAAAGAAACAGTATCAAACCAAAGATACACGAGTATGGTGTTTCTCCTCCCATATAAATTCCTTATCTTTATTTTGTGGTTTTTTTGTTAATATGGCAATGACTAAGACAAAAGTGGCAGTTTCGCACAGGCTAATTGCAACTCGGGATCAAGTATAACTTGCCTTTCCTGGAAAGTAACATTGCTGGGAAGTGACATGTGCCAGGATCAAATTAAGGGCACTCACTGTTGCCTGTGTTTTACCTGTGCAGCATTACTTTGATACAGACTGTAGCACGTGACAGGAGGACAAGTGCAAATTACAAGGGCAAAATCTTGGCTTCCCTGACAGCAGAACCAGGCAGTAAGACTAAAGAGTATTTTAAAGGCAAGAAGAAAATGAAACAAAAAGCCGACTCACCTAAACTTTAAATACTGGGATGTAGGGTGTTCCTGGTACAGCTGTCATAAACACACCCTATGTTTTCCAGGGATGCAATCTGATAAGCTAAACACCTAATCATTGTTGCAAGGACTTATTGGTTCAACACAGACTAAAATGTTTGAATATACTGAATATATTGGTCACAGGTCTAATCACATAATTTCCCTTTTCCCAATCCTAGATTTGTATTGGAGCAGCTTTCCCATCAGCTGTGTGTTTGTACAGCAGGGCACTTGATGTTGTAATTCACTAACACGTATGCCAACAACAGCTGATACTTTCCAGTTAGTGATCTACAAGTGCGAAACAAAACCCAGGGTCAGGTTTCAGATAAAGGTTGGACATTTTGAACTTTAGACAAAGTGACAGGTATCTTTGATTCTCCCGGTGCTGGCGCTTTTGTGACTGGCTTTGCATGGGCTTTTATATCAGCTATTCTCTCTTTAAATCTTTGCTGGAGGTACTTTTCTTCTTTGGAGTAACTTTTAGCAAAAGCAGACATCAGCAGACATGCTGCCACGGTGGACCCTCCAACACAAAACAAGATTGCTCCTGCCAGCTTGCATATATCAAGGGACCCATTAAACTGAATGGCATGGGTATCCACCACAACAAAATCATCTTTCCCAAGAGCTTCGATTTTCGGTGGCACAAGAAAACCCACTACAAGAACCGTTAAACCTATCAGCATAAAAGCCGTCCCAGAGATGAGTCCGACCTGGAAAACAAAGAAACAAAAAACCCAATTAATACACCTTTCCAGTTTTTAGTTGGTAAGGGGTCCTAGGAGGCATTTAGCTTTCAGAGCGTCTTGCAGGTACAGTTCTCTCTTCTAGAAGGCTGATATTCTTCTTTTAGGTCATGTGTGGCCCTACTAGAACTTGAATATATGGAGAAATTGTCTTTTTACAACTCATATTTATATCATTCAGTATTGATATTTCTGGAAACTATGGAATATGCATCCATATGTCTAAACAGCATTTGATGTCCAAAGGCCCCATCACAGAGAGGATCACAGTTTAAGCCCAGTGCTGCGTGACCAATTATTTCTTTAGCTTTAGACGATGGTTGGCACCAACAGTTCAGACCTTGGTGATAGTCTGTGTCATATCCACCAGTTGCTTTTACTCCATGAAATGTCATTCCTTTGCAGGGATTAGAAGGAAGATGCTATTGCTGTGAACAGATCACAGAATCTTTCTAGCATATTTCAAGTGTAAGTGCAAGATTTGGTTCACACAGAATGGCCCTACCATCAAAGCAGAGGTTGGATTAGATGGCCTCATAGGCCCCTTCCAACCTCTGGTGTTCTTCAATTCTATCCAGTTCCCTGACCTTAATGGAGATCTTGAGTTTTTCTTGATCCCTAGGTCACACAGTCCCAGAGTTACTGCAGTTAACCTACCAGTCCTATTCCCAATAACCTGGCAGGACTATTGTGGGTGCAGAGCAGAGGTAAACTACACTTTCAAGCTATACGTGGGCTTTCCCAGACAAGACTTTGATGTTTCAGTGACATGGCTGCTCGTGACAGAGAAACTACGGGATCCAAAGACCCCAGAACTCCCTTTGGTATCTTGGTAAGAGCACCCTGCTTTCAGACAGATGGTTATTCAGTCATCTCAGGGAAAACTAAGCAACAGAAGGCCTTTCTGGGTGAATACCTAGAACCATTAGTTACATGGGAAAGTCTTGAAATGGGAGTTTCTCTCCCCAGTAAACAGCAACAGGCAGTACCTTCCAGAATGCAGAGCTCCACCTGCTAGGCGATCTCTGGATCTGAAAATCATCCTCATACTCCCAAATTGAAGCTGTGCAGTCCTCATAAAACTGATGCAGGTAGGATCGAACTCCGTAGCGTTGGTACCCTCCCTCGGCGCTGCCCTGCGCTTGCTTGGACCCGCAGATGTCAACATAGGAGCTCATCCTTCCTACCTGCAATGAGAGGTTTCATGCAAAGCAGATCGTTATCAACAACACGGGAGAGCAAAGCCGGCTACAAACTCTCCAGATGACAGGAAGAAAAGCAGCCTAGGACAGACCTTTCCTTCACTTCTTTCCAAACCAAGAAGCGAGCCTGGTAGAGCTGCATGCAGTGACTCAGCTCAAGCGAACCCAAGGCACTCAGCATCTTGCACAGCACAGCCTAAAGGTGCTGCAGGGAACGTTCCCTCCCATATGCAGGGTGCCCGCTCCCCATCTTTTGCACTAGCATGCTACTGCGTTTCCATGGAGATTGAAAAAAAGCAGAGTACATCAGGTAGCAAAAGCCAGCACCCCTCAGGGGCTCATGCTGCCTCTCATCCAGACTGCTTCCATCAGTTAGCCAGAGTTTGCAACCTCTGGACCTTTCCAAACTGCTGGGTAAGGTTTTTTTTTTTTTTAATGTTTTTGCCTGAGCTTTGGAAGTGCAGGACTAAACATTGACACAACATTCACAGCCATGAGAAACAGAGGGAAAGTAAGTCCTAGACAGTTTGAAACTGTACATATCCTGTACTTAAATATGGCTAACTAAAAATGAAAAAGATGGAATGCCATAACAGCACCAATCTGCTCACCGAAGAGAGCGAAATGGAAATACTAACTTGTGGCAAACCACCGCCCCCTTGGAGAAGTCAATGCCCAAGCTCCTGCTGACTAACAAAATCCAAATTTTGGCTGCTAAGAAAACTACCAACCATGTTCCCTACTCTTTCCACTTCATGAAGTTTTCCTAACACACAAAATTTGTATTTAACTATGCGGGTCCCAGGCCTGAACACAGTTTTCCTAACACACAAAATTTGTATTTAACTATGCGGGTCCCAGGCCTGAACTTGCTTGCACAGGTGCACTGCTACTGAATCCATTGAAGTAATACTCGCCCCTAAAAAACTTGAGCAACAGGTCAATGTTACTTAAGCTGACTGACTTCTCTTTAAATAAGTTCAAAAAGTCTTAGTCCAAAGGGAACTGTTAATCAGTACTTGCATCTGAATGTCACAGCTCAATTTATATCGGCTTCAAGCAGTTCATCTGACTGCCACAGAAATTTTACTTAGAGGGAAGGAAGGTTTGACATGCTCATTGCAGCTATGACCTCCCAGTTTTGCAGCCCTGCAGCTCTTTAGGAATGGGTGATCTTGCTGGGTAAGAAATGCTGGAGTATGCAAGAAAAACAACCACTGCTGCATTTAAATTAAGCCGAAGCCAGAATGTATCGATTGGGAATGGCAACAGTTTGAATGAAACTCTTGGCTGCCTCTGAAATCACCGCTGGTCTAACAGTGATCTTCCAGCCCTTTGGAATCCGGTTGCGCTCCTGGCCTAGGGATGGAGGAGTTTGCTTTTTCCTCTTTATAGTCTTGGTTTTTATTTATTTTTCATATCTAATGTGTATTTAGTTTGCAACTTCATGATCTCAGCATCTTATAACTGCAAATCTCTCTCTCTTCCAATGCGTGATGATGTTTCAAGGCTCTCACAGAAGTCATGACCGAGTGGAAGAGGGGGCCTGCATGATGCTGGGGGTCCTAGCAAGGGCCAGCACTCCCTGCAGGAGAGGGGAGGACAGTGCTGGTAGCCGAGCTTTACAGAGCAGCAGGGGTAGCGCCGGGCACAGCTTCTGGCAGGAGCCCCTTCTTTGAACCCAGAACTGTCTTTGCATCCCCTGCAGGTTTCCCTTTTCCACTTCAGCCACCGTAAAGCGTTAGGAAATCAAAGAAGTGCTCTCTGACTCTGTGGATGGGCTTGCTCTCTGCTGGTGGTACAGCATCAGTGCTCACTGGAGCGTGCTCAAGTTGCTGGCCTTCCCAGGCAAGGCAGAGAAACAGGCAGGGTGCATGGAGACCTTGAGACAGCAGGAAACTCCTGGACACCACCAGCTGCTCACCAGGTGAGGAGGAAGAGCCTGGCACCAGGGGCACCCCATGTCAAGTTGTATGTCACTAATGCTAACGTTTTCCACTACAGTTAATATACTGAAAAAAAAGCATTGTGCTCTTTTACAATGCTATGAGCTTTTGAACGCTACAAAAGGTACCTTTTTCTGAGGTACTGTCCTGGTTTCAGCTGGGATAGAGTTAATTGTCTTCCTAGCAGAAGATGTTTTTGAGCTAGGAATGAGAATAATGTTGATAACGCAGTGATGTTTTCAGTTGTTGCTAAGTAATGTTTAGTCTAAAGTCAAGGCTTTTCAGCCTTTGATGCCCAGCCAGCAAGAAAGCTGCAGGGGCACAAGAAGCTGGGAGGGAACACAGTCAGGGCAGCTGACCCAAAGTGACCAACGGAGTATTCCATACCATATGATGTTTTAGGAACTGAGACGGGCGCGTTGCGCCTGGGGGACTTCCGAGTTGGTCGGTCGGCGGGTGGTGAGCAGTTGCGTTGTGCATCACTTGTATATTCCAATCCTTTTATTATTATTGTTGTCATCTCATTAGTGTTATCATTATTAGTTTTTTTTCTGTTCTATTAANAAAAAAAAAAAAAAAAAAGCAGTATGGATAGAAGTATATAATCTGGATGCTTGTGGGGAAATGCTGAAAGTTATTCTACTTTTGGAGCCTGTTTGTTCTTTTGCAAAAGAGCTCTTTCCGTTTCCCTTGGGACTCCCTCCTTCTGCTGTTTATTCCCTACCTGAAAAGAGAGGGAAAAAAGTCCTCTTTTCTCACTGCCACCACTTCTTCAACAGCTAGCTGCCATCTTCCACAGGACAAGCACTGAAGAGTTCTCATAAAACCAGAGGTCTGCCCACCTCATAAAAATACCGCAGGGCAGAAGGAGAGGATGAAGCAATGGTGCAGTTGACCACAGCTGCCCCAGCTCTCACACACAGGGCCACACAGCCTATACCTTAAGGATAAGAACCATTTATGTCCATAACCCTCTACACGTCTTTTGGTTATGAGGAAGGCAACACTCCATCTCCCACATCAGGAAGAGAAGAAAGTAAAGAGGCCAACCAAAGCCCTGCAGAGACTCGCTCTCTCAGGTCCTTACTTAAGTCTTTGTTCTCACATCAACCCCACCTCCATAAATAAATTATGCTTAACTCCTTGCCAACTTAAGTCATTCAGGTAAGACTATTTGGGATCACATAATGAACAGAAGAGGAGGTATTTTCCCCAGGTGTAAGTGACTCCATAAAGGTCAACACAGGGGAGGACCAATCCTACCATGACCAGATAATGTGACCTGCTAAAGCTCACTTGCATTGTTCCAGCTGCCACCAGGAGACAATTTTAGAGCTTCTTTAGTTTCTCTAGAATTCAGAAAGCAGGTGAAGCACATTGCCAAGCCTGAACCAGCACCTGTGGTTATTGCAATTAATTTAAGAAAACTCAATGTAATCTGACAGAAAGCCATATAAACGCTATGTTGCATTCACTGCACTGCCTGTAGGTTTTGTCAAGAGAGAGGAAGGAGGGTGTAGTGTTTCTAACAGCTTGGTGAAGAATTGCCTGTAAGAACCACACAGCCTGGAATCGCTTATATTATACAGAGATTCTTTTTCTTTAGCAATCTAAAATGCTAATAGGTGGTTTTGGTCAGGTGTATGATCAAAATGATAAATAAGAGCTGGGAGGTGGAATAGAAAACAAAAGAATGATCTTTTGCTTGAAACAGTTGTGATAGCATCAAGTAGTACAACCTTTTAAAATGGAAGGGGGAAAAAAAAAGGACTGCCAGCATCATTAATTCCTTTCAAGCACTGCATGTTAGTCCTACTGAATATTTTCTTTATGCTCAGACTCTACCACTTATAAGTAATCTCCTATCTTTTGCAAAATACCTTGTCCCTTAGAGAGAAGAGAAGGCAGCTTCCCAGCCCTAGATGACTCATTGAAGCAGCCTGGTACTTTGGCCTAAGATGGTCTCTTTTCTCAGCTGCAATGTAAACATAATGATGTTGTTCTTGCTACTTACACACGGGGCAGAGGAACTGAAACAGTCAGAGCATGGTGGGAGAACACAGTTCATAAATAAGAAGGAAATGTGTCACAGCATCAATTTACATTGGATGAATAAATACTGCAGTAGCTATGATCCCGAGTGTTGATGTGTATCTGCATGTCTCACCTTCATGGCTGAGAAACTAAACGCCGAAATGTTGGGAAACTTTTGCCAAAGAGAGACACAGTTACCCAGATCTGTGTTACACACAAGCTTAGAACACACATCCAGGCCACAGGAAGGGGCCATCATTGAAAGTTTTTCAGTGCCTAAACCCAAGGTGCCGAGGAACATGTGGGCTGTACAATCACAGCTTCAGAGCACACCACTGCGTAGTAGCAATCCATCCCCTAGCAACTTTTGTTTCCATGGCAAAAGCTGTCCTGTTTACTTTCAGCTTTACTATTCTCCACTGATCTGGGCAGATGTGACCAGATTGGTGAACAGGCAGATTAAAAGATGAGCAAGCTCCAAGAAAAATTACCCAATAGATTTTCCAACTACTTTGCTTCCTTATTGAAGGATTGGACACATCTAAAAAAACCATAAGGAACTGGCATCTGAAAGGCAGGGCAAAGCAAACGAGGATGCGGCATTGCTTGGCGACGCCACACAGCTGCCACACGTAAGCCACGAACGCCAGTGGGCTCGCACAGGTGAAGTCCCCCTCTCCCTTCTCCAGATTCACGCGCTTTGACCCTTCTGTTCAGAGGGCCACGCTTCCCGTCGTTACCTACGGAAAGCAAGACCCCTGTGAAGAGTGAACACTGGGACAAATCACCCGTCTTCGACAGCAGCCTCCCACATGGCCTTCGTGATGCCTCAAGCTGCTGGGTCACGCCGGCGTCCAGCACCTTCCCAGGCCAGCGGCCGGGCCAAGGCCCTGCTCGGCCTCACCCTCAGCACCGAGGCCGAAGCGAGCCCACACGCAGCCGCGGCTCCCGCCCAGCGTCCTGCCCTCACACGGCGCTGGGGGGGTGGGGGGGCCGGGGTGGCTCCTGTGCCCCCGCCGCGCACGGGAGAGCGACTAGGGCCTTTTCCCGGGCAGGGGGGCGGGCACAGACCGGGGCCTCCCCTCCCGGGGACGGCGGCCCCGCCTGCTTCTCGGCCGCCAGGTCGCGGCCCCTCCGGCCGGGCGGGACGCGCTCTCGCTCGCTCGTTTCCCGGGCGAAACGGAAGAACTCCGCAGGGCCCCGGCGGATATCCCGGCCCCCGCGACCGACTGGCGGTCCTCACCCCCCTCCCTGACCCGGGACTCCGCGGGCAGAGGAGAGCCCAGCCCAGCCCGGCCGGCCGCCCCCCGGCCC
>VYZV01016776.1:50462-80204 GCA_013401275.1 Pandion haliaetus | reverse complement strand
CCCCGGGGCAGCCGGCTGCGGTGAGGAGGGTCCCTTGGACAGCGTAGCCGGAGCCGCTTGCCCCACGGCCCACCAAGGTCACCGGGGGGGTTCTCCCTGGGTGGCGGGAGCAGGAGGGGCCTTGGGCCGCGTCTCTAATGGCCACCGTCACCCTCCCCGCCTTGTAATCGGCATTGAAAAGCGGGGAGGCTCGGTGCCGTGTTTTTCGTCCAGTCGAGCGGGTGAACATCACAAAAAGCGATGTGTGAGCTACGAAGAATAAGGCACTGCGGTCTGGGGGTCGGGGGAACAAATCGGTCAGCAGGAGACCCAGCTGGCCTTTTCAGAGGAACAGAGTGGGGCTGAGGGCCGAGCGCCAGTGTCTTGGGTCTACCCTGGGAACAACAGGTTGGCTGCTCAGTGGGAAAAGGTTTAAGGTAAGCAAGTTTGGGGAATTAAGGAAGTTCGAGAGGGAAGAGCCTAGGGAGCGTGGCAAGGCACTGGGAGCTGGAGGTGCTAAAAGGTATCCCGCAAGGAGGCAATATTACTTCCTCCGAAAAGGAGAATGTAAAGGGCAAGAATGCTAAAGAGCCGTTTCAGTGCTCTGTACTGAACTACGCACAGAAATAGAGTATCGTTGCATGCAGGAAAAAATGGAAGTGCATTAAAGCAAAATGGGGTAGGATTAGCCAAAGGAAAAACAAGGTCTTTTTAAAGTGCTGAAATCACTATAGTACATGAAGAAGAAGGTGAGATTAATGGTGGTTTCATTAATGGCAATGCCCAAGCTCCTTTGAAAAAAACCTGCATTTGATGACAACAGTAAGTTTGGGCAATTGCAAACGAGGAATCATGAAAACAGCTATTAAAGAAGAGCTGACTTGCTCTTGAGGAATTACATTTGGAGGGAGAAATGCTGGTTTCAGTGGATTTCATCCTGTCCTTCCAACGCTGTTATGCCTTTCTTGTTTCGAGTAATGCCAAAAGTGGTTCCCCTGGCCTGGGCAGGGCTACTTTCCCAGCAGTATGCTATTCAGTGAGTAGGGTTGGCATACCCCAGCCCAGGTCAACTGACAAGGTAATAAACTGACAATTATTTGTGAGAAACCAGGAAAATACAGTGAAGTGGTAAATGAGTGAAAAGCAGGATGGAGCACCAGTCTTAAAACAGATTTCCTGACTGATTGTGCTGTAAGACTCACACCGGATTTACACGTAGTATCACAGTTAGCACTGAATGCTGCTTTATCCCAGATCAGGAAGATGTCTTCTATAAGCAGTTAATCTACATGAGCTGTCTTCTATTCACAAAGCTAGTTTCTTTTGATTACTTACCTACTGACAAAGGGAATAAATAAAAGCAATATGAAAGACCTGTGTTGGCCCAGCACAATTTTGTTTCCTGACACAGAAGTAATATGCTCAGTGAACCAAGACAAATTAGTATTGTAGCAATGGGGACTTTTGCAGTAACGCTAAAAATGATCTGTGAACTCCAGATTAACAACCCTGAAGGTTAACCATGGATAATCTCAGAAGTCGCTTCTAGTGCGCTTTCAGTGCATTAGGAAAACTGTAAACTCGGGCTGAGATCAGAGCTGTTCTTGAAGTATAGCTGAGCATGGTGATGAGAGGTGTCGAACAGAAGAGTGTCGGTGTCCTGTTCAGCCTTGAAATCAGTAACATCAATGCAAAGATGTTTTACAATACCAGGACCTACAGGTCATGGTGTGACTTGGGATGTGAGCTGCTGCTATATGAAGGAATTTCCAAAGTTAATTTTTTTCCTCAGTTCTCAGCTTTCACTGAGCTTTCACTGAACTTTTTCATTTCAAAATTTAGACTGTGTTTATCCCGAGGGCTTCAGCTGGGAGTGGCATGGAGAGCAAGTGTAATATTCTACCTCAAGCCACAGATGTTGTTAACTTGATTTTTTTTTTCCCTTGTGGAGAGGGAACCCAAGCCTAGTGCTTTCCTTATCTTCCACCTGCTGTGCTAAAGGTTTGTGACGGACAGTAGCGAGCATGCCGAGGAAAAAAAATCCTGTACTGTCAAGAACTTCTGTAGGTGGTGGTGTTGGTTGCCATAGAGTTTACAGGCTTCTCTCTTACTGAGAGGTGAAGTGATTATATCAGCCAGTTTGGTGAACGCAGCTTAGTTAGCTTCTGGGAGCTTGTGCTGAATAGGATAAATTATGGCTTCTGGAAAACACACTTCTTTTGTAGCAAAACACAGCAATTTGTATGAAACTCATGTTCACCCAGTTGCAGATGTCCGTCCCTATTTGCTTAACGGCAATGGCAAGCTTCCAGAGGCTGCTCTTCTGTTTCACGTGTTGCGGAAAGCCGTGGCCTGAATAGTTTTGCTGTAGTGACGTTACTGACACCGTTGCCTGTCCTTCCCTTCCTAGTGCCTGGCTCACCTTCAGGTGGAAAGCAGGGCCCGTAACGCTCCCACTGCCTGCAAAACCTTCAGATGATGCAGAACCACAAGGAGCAGCTCGGGCTTCTAAAGGTGATCCCACCCATCTTCCGCACTTTACAGGGCAGCATAAGAGAAGTGGGAGAGCTCCTTCCACTGCAGAAGTGGCTGAAGGGGGCCGTGAGGAACAGGAGCTAATAGCTGTCATTTGTCCTGCTTCTGGCTTCGAGTCTGCCCCAGCAACTGTGGCTGCCATTCAGGCCGTGCCCCTGTGTGCGCAGGAATACTGGGGAGGAATGGGGCAAAAAGGCAGAGGTCAGGTCAGGGCTGTAGTGCTTTCCTGGTGCTCTTTCTGCTGCCACTACGGCAGTTCAAAATGAGTAGAGGAGGCTGTGAGGGAAAAGGTGGCAGTTTCTCATCCCACTCCCGTGTGACATTCAGAGCAGATGCTCCTGTGAGGATGCCCGGTATCCGCACTGCTTTCTGACAGCAGAACCTGGAGGACAAATCCATAGCTGTCACAAGTGCAGACTCAACGTCCCAGCTTAAAAGACATGAATACCTTTGCAAACACGTTGGGTTCTTGCCTGCCTTTCTCCTGCCTGAAATGGGATTGGTGTCCTCTTCCAGCTATTTTTGGAGAGGTATCTGGTGAGACAGGCTGGTTCTGGGCTAGGCAGCCACTGCCTTTCACTCTGCATACTGGCTTGAATCGTGTAGCCAGAGAGGGTATGTTATAAGGAGTATTTTATTTTTCAAAACTTCTGGTGCGAAGGGTGGTTTATGAATGGAAGGGGTGGTTTTTCAGACTCTATAGACAGATACTGCCAGCTGCTCCATTCCTGTTTTATCCAAAGTGATTTGCCTGTTGATATTGTCTAGAAAACTGTGCTTGGCTACTTGTTTTTCAAATATTGCTGTATTTCCTAGTGCATTCTTCAGAATGTTCTAGCTAGCAAAAGTGATTGTGATAATTTGTCATATTCTGCCGTCACCATCTTTGTATATAGATTTTTCCTTGTCCCCTGAGCCAGCAGTACAGAAGATGCTTTCTTGACAATCAAAATCATAAATTTAGGTGCTTTTTTTCTATCTTACCCTGAAAATATATGGGCTAGGAATTGTTAGTTCTCTTTTTCACTCTTGTCAGTGCTGGTGAATTTGAATATTGTGACACCAGGGAATATTTGGGAGCTGTCTAATCCAAAATGCATATAGACAAGTGATTGAAGACGTGGGAACCACAGGGAGTTTGTATGAGGGAGTGAACATTTGCCTGTGAGGGGATGCTGGGCAAAGAGGGACAGGCAGGAGGAATTAGAAGTATTCCAGTGACCCATCTTGACTGACTCAAGAGACTGCCTCCATTCATCACGTTTGTGTTTCCAGTGTTCAGTGAGAAACTTGCTTGCTCTTAGGTCTGGTTGTTTCCAAATAAGCTTTGTAGAGGCAGTGTGTCTGCAGGGCTTAGAGGTAAAAGCCTGAATTTGGATCCAGATGAAATGGCAAAATATCAAACCCACCATTTTCTAGAAGTGTCAAACATTGGACAGCAAATGTGTGTAGCAGTGAGTATTTTATTTGCAGCAGCTACTACTACCGCTAGACGGCTGTGTTGTTTTAAAATACACTGCCTATGAAAATCAGTGCCTAGGAGCTTGGGTTAATTTCTAGAATTTGGTTTCTCAAGGGAAGCATAATTCAAAGTCAGGGGCAGGCGTGTATGTGGGAACTATTCAGAATCAGCCTAAGAAATTCAGTTTTCTCAAGAGGACACGTGGTGTAAGATACATTCAAGTGCTGAGCACCCCTTTCAAGGGCAGACTTTCAAGAGTGTTCGGCTCCCAGTGGGACAGCCAGCGGGGGGCCGAGTTTCCAGGCGTGCTGAGCTGTGGCTGCCATGTGCCTGACTTACTGTGCCTGAGTGGGTTAGGCCACGCCAGATGAGTTTCTCTCCCTGCTGTATTCCCGTCTCCTGCACCCGTGAAGAAAAAGGTGAACCAAAGTGTCTTTTGGTAACTCTCGCATGCATGTGCTTTCTGTTCCCGTAGGGGAGTTTGCTAAAGATGCTTCACACGTCACGTGCCAAGTTCTTCTGTGGTTTGGTGCCCACAGGGAAATGGGAACATCTAAAAACTTGACCTCTACTGTGAATGCTGAGGGTCATGAGGGTAATATTAATAACCGCTCTCAAAATGCCATGGAGTCTTAACATTTTATCTGGCTGATCACTCTCCCAGAAGTCATTATACTGCTTCCTATCAGCTTTTGATAAACTGGATGGCTTTTATAAAGCAGCCATTGTAAGTTTATAATGCAATTACTCTGCGGTTGGTGTCTCATATACCTTTATGTATAATCCAAATGTTAACGACACGGCAGAGTGAAGGTAGTACACAAATACAGTGTAATCAATGTTAACAGAGTTTTAAAAGGCATATTTTGATTATAAGGGCAAAGATGGGAAGGATGACACTGTGATGTTGTTATTGCCCATATCTACTGGCAGTGTCCTACCAGGAGTGGCTGTTCTCAGGCAGGAACCGCATTTTCTGGAGGAGCTCTGTGCAAAGGCATCTTCTGGTTCAAGGAGTTACTTGCTTTTATTGTCTCAAACAGTGCAATCGCACTGTGTTTGTAATGTAATTAGCCACTATAGCAAGTGCCAATTGCCAGGCTGTGATTGATTGTCTGTTAATCTATATTTCTTGTTCAGAAAACACTGCTGGATTTTAGCAATGCAAATGTCTCTCCAAACAATTGCTTCCCTGAGAGTGGTGAGGAGGATTAGATGAATGCCATCTCAGCTTTTGCAACCAACTATGTATTTACTTTCAAGAGGACCTGTATCCATTTGCAACCCAAAGACAGCATCTGTATTGCTAGGAGGCTCACTGAAGAGAGCACACGTTGTTCGTTCACATGATTCATAGATGTTAGGACAAAATAAATGTGTCAAATCTGTCCAGGGTGTTTGAATAGAGACATGAGGGAAATGTTATCTTCCTTTTAGCCAGTCCAGTAAACATTCGGTTCTGCCTTTGACCCTCATGCACTTTCTGAGGGCATGGACAGGTGGGGTTACAGGCAGGTATCCTTGAGAGTGCAGAACACACTCTGTTACTTCTCAACTAAAAAATAATTGAAGTTCTGTGGTGACATTTTACATCTTAATTAATCGATGGTGCTCAAAAGTAAATAGGCAACAATCATAGGCAGACCAGTTCCACTCTCGTGGATACCTGAGAGTGAGAAGAGTAACCGTGTGCTCTTTGATGCATAAACCAGCAAGGTTGCAGTGCAAATATCATCCTTTTCACATTATACTCGGACTTACATGCAGGTCATTTAAAACATCGCTGCCTTTGTGAAGATGTCACAAGGACAAATTGGTTGATGTAAATCTTCTGCTTGTGCCTATAGAATTTTAAAACCCTTTTGATTTCTATAACCATATTTCACTGTGAGTGTGATGCTCTGCTCTTGGTAGAGCTAATTCAGCAGAGGACCTTTTCTAAGGTTGTTTTTTGACTTGCCACCAAAAAAATGTCATCGGTTTTTGTTGCTCCCCAAAGATGAATTACCTGCACTTATCTTGACTAATATTGTTTCACTTACAAAGAGAATGTAATAACCACTTGTTTATTTGAACAGAGTAGAATAACAGTTGTGTGCAGACTTTATGAGGAAATATCACACGTGTTCCCTAACAAAATCTGTTTCACTGTCTCCTTCCTGCTGTTTGCTTGCTTGGTGTTATATGCTATTATACGCTAGCTGCCTAAGGGTTGAAAGAGGAGTAATTTCTTTGAAGTGCGGGATCAGTTAAGAGTACTGGGCAGTCCTGTGTCCTTCCAGCCAGCTCCGTCTGATGGTGGCCAGTTGCAGGCTCGTGTGGAAAGATTGTAAAACCAGAGCAATCACATCAGGTTCTCTAAGCTCTTAGCTTCTGACAGCATGCAGCCTAGGGACTTAGGGACTAGAGGAAGTCATAGCCCCTTCTTCGTGTTTAAAAGCCGTTAATGAACCTTCTCTTGTGAACTCAGGAGTCCCACTGCTTTTGGAACCTACTTTTGCTTTTGGCAACTGCTGCAATAGGTTGTGGTCTTAATTCACTGTGAAAGGGAATCACATTCCAGGTATGTCTGCAGAATGAATTTTTAACTGGGAAGTAAGTCACTTTTTCATTCTATGCCCTTGTGTAGTAGCATGCTTAGGACAGCTGCTTGCTCCAGGTGTTTTGTGCAGAAAAGATTGAAGACTAAGGCCCAGATGTTCAAACCTGCTTTGGGATCTACTTATTCAGGCAATGGGATCTCATTGAAGAGAGCTAAGCCCTTGGAAAGCAAAGAGATGTAGTTGCCTAAATAATACATTTGAGTGCTTTTTTTTTTTTTTAATCTGAGGAAATTAATACGTGTATTTTTTTTTACCATTTCACACTCTACAGTGCATTAATGTCCTGATCATTTTTTGCTTGCTGATAAGATGATAATGATGTTACTGATCATGGTTTGGTGGGTAGTGACATAGCTTGGAACTTCACTGTGTCAGCAGCTACACCTTCATAGTTAGCTAGCTTTAGGGGTTTTGAATGCAATCCAGATGCTCTGCAGCTAGAAGTGGAAAAACTAGCAGCTTCCATTCATGGTTGATATACCTGGCATTCAAAGAAAATTCTCCAGTTCTCTTTGCTTATGTTATCAATTTCAAGGCTGAAAGATACCATTATAGTTTTCTATTCAACATCTCTCATAATCAAGGGCAATAATTCTGTTCTCCAAATTTTTGAATTATTTTTACCAATTACATAAATGAACACATAATTTTATTTTGACAGATTGTAAATTCACTGAAAAAAAGACTTGCTGGAGGGTTGGGAAAAGGAATTTTTTTAAATTTGTTTCAGTGGAGAAAATAAAAAATGGAAGGAGAAAGGAAAGATTTTGAAAAAACATGTTGATAAAGCACTATTCAAAATGAAATATTTCAAGTGACATTTGAAATGTCAAAATATTTCTATTTTGCAACTTAATCCTTTGACTCTTCCATTTAAAATAGTGGTTTATTTTTGTTTAATAAATGGACCAAGACAGGGCGAGAAGAGGTGAGACAAAGAAATGGAATAGTCCCCAAATGAAACAAACCCTCTCATTTTGTGTCAGTCTGAAATAAATGTTCATGTTTTGCAACCAGTCCTTTATTTCTCCAGCTATAGTGGGGGTAATGACTTTCTTGGTTACTTACTCCAGTGGTTAAATGGTCTTGCTGTTGTAAAGGTGCATCTGGGTCATAATCTGTTTAATGACATTGAAATAGACTGTGGCTTTTATAGGGGAGGCTTTTTAGTTGATTTATAGCATTTGCATTGCTGTAATCAACACTGTGGCTGTTGTAGTAGAGGCAATTTCTGGTAGTTAATGACTGTAATCTAAGAGAAAATAAGGTATTGTGATAAAGGGGTTCAAAACTAATGCAGTGCTAATGCAGGCTAGAAATGAGGAACATAATTCTAACTCTAAGGCTAACTAATTGTTTTAACAATTTGACTAGGATTTTGCTAGATTCTTCTCTGTTCTATTTCTTAATCAAGACTGGTAGTCTTTGGAAGATGCGTCAGTCCACAAGAAATAACAGGCTTCATTCAGAATTTGTCTGAAATTGTACAGCCTGAATTATGCAGAAGATGAGAAGACACTTTTGTGCTTTTTCAGTATTATCTTAAAAGAGAGTAACACCTCTTATTACATATTAGGCAATAGTGTAGGCAAAATTCCCTATAATGTCAATAGAGTTCACATTTGACCACTGCTTCCTCAGTTTAGGTGGCTGTGTGGAATAAAACCTGAGGCTCTTTGTCTGAACCTTAATTGTATGGGTGTGGGTGGTAAAAGTGTTTTGCCAGGATGCTTGACTTCCTGCCTGACTGTTGCAGCAATGGCATCCAAATGCAATTTCAGTGCAATTATGTGGAAGAATAGCCCTGTAGCACTCCTCAGTCTCAAGATTCCTTCAAGCCTTAGGCCAGGGACGTTTTCAAATGCCTCTAGTACCTGCTGTACTGAGGCAGTTTACCATAAAGCGTTTAGAATTACTACCCAAAGTAGTGCAAGGAGGCCTTCCAGACGTTCTTTGGCTGAGAGGTTAGGTAGTTTCTTCAGACCTTTTGTGTTATCCAGAGTAGGGTTTTGGTGGTTGTGTTTTTGGTTTTCTTTCTTTTTTTTTTAATTAATCTTATGCTAGATAATGAATTAGCATTTGAAAATAAGACTGTTTTTTTCTGATGATAAATCACGAAGGAGTAATTGCCTCAACAGAAAACCCAATTAAAACCTGCTGCCACAATGGCTCAAGGGCCTCCTGAATGCATGATTAACACTCTTGTGCCCTTTGACTTCCAGTTAATAGGTATTTAATCTATTACCCTATTTAAACCCAGCTTCAGGAGTGCATTATAATGAGGTTCACTCACATGTGTTGCTTGGGCTGTAAGGGGATGAGAAGCTCAACTTCTTTTCTGGTAAAGTCAATAGACGGGCTGTAGACCAGCAAAGTGGTGAGTGTGAGACAGTACCAGCTCTTTCCATTCTTTGGTGTGTGTAATGGCTACTAATTAGTTTCTCAAGCCTTGGCTTAAATTGTGTGTTGCAAAATAAAAATAAAGTTACTTTCAAGAGCAAGCTTTGTCCCTGAGAGTGGTAGAGGGAAGGAAGCTCATCCACTAATTGTATGAATTGGGTATAATTTCATGTACTTGTACATTGAGTTTGTGCACTTGACAGTGGTACCCCTCAAGAGATAATGCTTGCTTTAGAAGCTGACCATTATGTACATATGCTTAACTCCGAATAAGTATTTCTTCAGAAATGCCAGAGGAGAGAACTGGGTCTTGCCAGCATCTTTAATGTTTACCACTTCCTCCATCTGCTGCTGCTATGTTTTCCTCTCTTGAGATCAAGTTTGTTTTGACTCTTATTACCCTCATATGTTAACTAGATCCATGCTGTGCTCTTACTGATGAGGAAGAAGTTGATATAGAAAGGCCAGCAAAGAACTTGCTCTTTGTTATGTGTATCTGTTTGCTTTAGTAATGTGTGGGCATTCTTCTATTATAGAATATTGATCCCAATCTTGGACACTGAGGTAAATTAGGAAAAAACTGTACTGAAATCCATTAGTGCCAAGATAAAGTGGATTTTGCTATCAGTTATTGTTTAATTGGACCAGATATTTTATAGACTTCTGGTGTTTTCTGTCTCTATAGAATGTTACCTGTTGGTCTGTATCTTTTACTTAACAGGCCTTAAATGCATTTTGCAAGGCATACTGGGTGCTGTGCTCTGTGACCCTGAAGGGAAAAAAGAACCTGTTCTTGGCTTTTGGTCTGATGACTGTTTTGATTGTTTCATTTATTAAGGGCATGTTTTTGAGGTAGCTGGTTCTCCTACCCACTGTTCTTTCATCTGAGAACATCCTGAGCCCTGGGTGGCATTGAGGTAATTGATGTACTTCCCAAGAAGAAAGAGGTCTTGCCAACAATGTGGTCGTATCTCACAGCAGACAATTAGCTCAACAAATAGCTACAGATAATGTACTTGGTGACTTGGCAGTGCAAATTGGAAAAAGATGCAGCTATGAGGTCTTATTTCTTAGCCTTTTGGGTATCTTAACACACATCCTTCAAAAATCCATTCCATCCTTCTGCAGCACAATCAGTTGGCATATAAATATGCTCAGTGTCTGGTATATTTTGGGTGAGGTAAGACTGGAAATGAATAGAGAAGCGGTGATAGAAACAGGGCTAAGTGGTTTGATACCTGTGGATTTGGAGGCCTGAATCAACCTATAATTTGCTAAAATATCTGGTTGCTTGCCTTTGTATACTGTAGTGATTTCTCATTACATGTTAGCAACAGTACAGCCTTAGGGAAAGATATAAACTTTATCCTGAAGGTGTGAGAAACAATGGCCAAAATTGAAGGCTCAAATCCTTTTGAAATTCATGGAAAAAATCTCAAGATTTTTATGTTCTTAGACCAGGCAATGAGTTAGGGAATGCAATACGGCTGACAGCTTCAGCAAGGTTATCTGAGATGGTGGTTACTGTAGATAGCATGGTTTATGTTCAGCATTATGTAGGCTTATCAAATTCTGTTCCTAAAATCTAGTTGTTCTCTGCTTAGTACCGACGCTGAATGTTACAGGAAATTTTGGTAAACCACACTTCTGTTCAAACTTGTTGCTGTTTTCCAGTGAGACACAGAGTATTTGGGGTGCACTTAGAAATGAGGTTTACTTTATACTATGACTTACACAATTTAACTGGTATTTATGTTCAAAAAGCAGTTCTGCAATACATGTCTTAGGGTCTGGTATGCAGACACCTTGTGAAAGAAGAAACTGCCTACATTGTATAACTCCTTACACAAAAACTGCTTTCAAATATTAGTGAAGGTAATTTCATCTTTGTGTTTTTAATGAGAAATATGTAAGAATACCAAACAAGTTACAAGGATAATGATGTCTCAAAAAATCTGTAAGATATCATTTCTGGGCAAATGAAAGAAAAAGGAAATTTGATCCCAGAATCTTTGTAGCTGACTCTTACAAACGTAATAATTGTTTCATGGATGTTTCATTGGGGCGGACTGCAAAAATACTACTTTGCATCATAGTCTGTGGAGTAAATTGATACAGCTCTGCCTGAAGTTGGTAAAACTGAATTTTGTCTTCTGGGACCTGTGGCCATAAAGCCAGAAATTCTCTGAAATTTGAATCACACTGCAATATTCTTCATCTTGCAGAGAGGCTCGTGTTTCAAGGTGACTGGATTTTCTGAGTGTTGCTTCAGAAAAAGGTGGCAAGCCAGGGACTTGCTTTTGGACTGCTATGGGATTGATATGTCTCACAACACTGGAACACAGCCAACAGTTAGAACAGACCTGTAGTTTAACACAATCTTCAGTACACAGTGTTGATGTGGAGGTCTTGTCTGGAATGCCTGTCGAAGAAGTCTTTGCCAGGGGAAGATAAAAATAATTCAAAGAAGATGCTTTTAGGAAGAGTTGCCTAAAATTGGGTGGAGTGTGACTATACAGATAGCTACCTATTTGTCGCTGTTCTTGTTCCAGCTGGGTACACCAAGTAGTCTTAACTGTGTCAGAAAGTTTCCCAACTACCTGTTGTGGAAGTCATCTCCTTGTCTCATATCAAGCAAAATACTCCTTTCTTTTGCTCACTGTTGGAATACTTCGGGGACCTTTTGAGGAAGGGCTGGCAATGTATTGCTGTGAGCTGTGTGAGGGAGGAGGCCTAATCAAGTTTTCTTCTTGCGGTGTCCTCTGGTGTAAGGTGCTATATTTGGGAACTGCCTTTTCTATCTGCTGACTCATCTGTGTCAAAAATAAAAAGAATGTTAGGCTTTTTTTAAACCAAGGAAACTGTTATAATTTTTATAGTACTTGGCATCTCTTAGAAACAGAATCAATTGTCTCTACAGTTACCAGTACTTCTATAAGGTACATGTCTATCAGTAAATAAAACAGACCAAGTCCTTTACTGTGGTCTTGAGTGCAACTTGGCTTGGCCTGGCTTCTGTGTGTAGGGCTACACGCATGTCTGTCCCCACTTTTCCCCACCATCCATGCTTGCATATGAGAAGCATGCTCTGTGACCCCGTCCTTGCGTTGTCTGGGTGACATGGGCCAAAATAGGGTCAGGCAGTATGACAACAAGTGGTGTCATGAGACAGTGCTCATACCTGTGCCCTGGCTGGTTCACTAGTATAGACATGGCCATGGAGGACAGGAACGAAATTCCAGATTCATGCTCCAGAGTAGTTTGTTCAGTGACATGCCCCTTCTGCTGCTCCAGTGTTCACATCCAGATCTTCTGTCTGAATCTGAAGGAACTTGACTTTCTGTCAGCTCTGAGCCTAGAAGAGCTTATCAATCAGCTGTGGCTGGAGAAAATAGCCCTCGTGGTCAGGGTGTATTGGAAGAAACCTTGAAGGGCTCCAACCCCATTTTGTTGGATGAAGTGTTGGCCATATGTAGCCAGAGGATGATTTATCACTTGAGGCCTTTGCAGGTTTGACTTTATCAGTTGTACAGAGGGTCACCTTTCCCTCCTGAAGACATTTGCAAAAGGTTCCTGGTCTGACTCAGTAGAGCCGAGCACAACTCACTACATAAATTAATAAAATAATTAATTCCTTAATTGGCTTACTTTTCAAAAGCCTACACTTTCATATTTTCTTCCATGTCACCTGTGCAGGGTTGCTAATTGAGGAATAAATTGCTTTATTGCACCAAGATTCTACCTGAATCCTGGAAGTATTGATGTTGTAAATTATCTGGTCCAGGCTGCTGTGAAGTTATAATTGCATTTTAAGAGCTAACTGGATTGCCACAGAGATGTCTTCTGTTAGGCATTAACACATTCCTCAGGTGGTAAGGTTCACAACATGGTATTTCTCATTGCTTTCCTCTGTCTTTGGTCTCTGTTCTTAGATTCTGCATGCTGGAATTTTCAGTGGTGTGGGCAAATATATTTATATTTGGGGCATACCCATTTATAAATCTTATAATGACATGCAATGAACATGGGGTTCTTTTGAAAACACATATAATGTGTTGTGTTAACTTTTTTCTTCCCTAGACACATGAGGGGAGAATATATAAACACTGTGGATTAGTGCCCCTCCTGTTCATGTTTTGTGGTGTTCAGACTTTACTACAGATCTCACCTGGGCTAACACAGAAGATCCCGTTTCCAATGGTTCAGGAGGTATCTGCTGGAGAATCTGGGAACTAAATTTTGTAGTGTGTGTACATCAGGAGGAATGTGTAGGCCTGATCACTTAAGACCTAGTCTCAGAACCATGAAGCAGGTGCCAGTGAGCCTTGGTAAGAACATGGTGGCTTGGTAAGAACATGGAAACTGAGCCAGATAACCAGGGTTAAGTCTGGCTTGAGCACTTCTGTATGAGTTGCAATTGCATCTTGGTGGATGTGCCGTTGCAATCCCACTGAATAACTCTGCTCTAAGCAGTGTTTTTTATAAGGGTGCTTTTCAAAAGGTTAAATCTAGTTCCTTCAAACTGGAAGGAAATGTTCTTTCTGGGGTGGTCAAAGAGTGAGCAAAGCAGGTCTGGTACCATTAGCAGCTACCCCATAAGGACTACTAGAGGATGAGTGTCATCTCAGAGAACAGGGAAAGGGTAAGTGTGAGGCCTAATTTTTAAAACAGTTGAAGAAAGCCAAAGGCAAAATAGAAATAGAGGACCCAGAAAAGAGCTAACAGACTACAAATTTAACTAATCATCACTATGATGCTCTTGCATGGGGGAGATACCATTCTGAAGCTTCTAAACAGCACAGTTGTGTACAAGGTAATGTTCCTCTTGGCAATGTTGAGGCATTGCTGTATTCTTGTGTTTAGTCTTGAAACATCCAGAAAGAGTGTGTTGGAGATTCAAAGGTAGCTTTCAGAAATATGCCCTTCAAAGGAAGTATGCAGGAATTGTGCTCTGCTTAAAAAAGTAACTGAAGTTGGGGCATAAGGTTTTGAGATACGTACAAAAATAGGGATAATCAACTGCCAGCTAACACTGCAGAGAGCAAGACATACTGCACAGCGAGAGTTTGTCTTGAATAATAGGGACTATTTTTTTTAACTGTGAATTCAGCTATACAGTTAAATATAGTTGTTAAAATTGTTTCCAAAGAAATTCCTTAAGACGTACCACCTCTGTCAGGTTTTATTCTATAATTAGTCCTGTCCTACATTTTTTCTTTCTTATGACTAACTCCCACGGGAGCCAATGGGAGAAAGGCATGCTTGAAAATCCCCTGAATTACATGCTGAGGTGCTGATCTGTGAAAGCCCCTACATGATAATGAGATTTAAATACTTAAAATACCCCTGAGAAATCTGAGTATGAGGCCTTCCAAGGTTTTAAAACAATGACTGAAGAGCCCTGAATTTGAGAATAAATTGTTCCTATGTTTTCTGAAAACTGAATTCGTAAGTGCTTAATATCTCCACAGTCTGCTCTAGCCCCGGGAGATCCACCTCCGCCTCCTTGGACCCTGTCCTTCCTGTGGTACAGGTGCCTAAATAGGTCTGATCTGAGGTTCTCAGTCCCATTTACTAGCGTGAACTGGCGTATGAACCATGGCATGTATAAAAGTTAACATCCATTGATTCTTACACTTCATAGGTGCCTTCTGAAAATACTTTCTCATGTGCTTCTCACAGTGGATGTTAGCAGATCTCTCAAGGACACTACAGCTCCTGTTCAAACTGGGCTGGCTTTGAAAATACCCAGTATGCTGTAAGATGATCATCCTGCTCTGCTGGTTAGTCATCTTTTAGAAACATCTTTCCTGCAATGAGATCATTTCTCTGCTTACTGTGAGGATTTTCTCGAGTTGATTGATAATTAAGCATGTTAATATTTAAAGCTTGTGACCTTTGCTTCTCTTGTTTTTCCATTGCCTCATTAACAGCTATAATCAACATTACCAATGCCCTCCTGATACCACATACCCTCTGCTTTTCAGTACATGCTTACAGCTTGCTCAGCACTTCTATGTAAACCTTGCCAACCCTCCCAGCCCCTCTGCATCAGAAGATTACCTATTTCCAATACAGAGTGAATGGTTTCCAGTTCTGCAAGCTGCTTGCTATGGGGAGAGGGATTGGGAGGAATCTGAAGCTAGCTAGTAAGGCTTCTGTCCTTTTTCTCAGATCCTTATATGTGAGAGAGGTTGGACTCGATTCCTTCCTTGTACTGATTTCTTACAAGTGCATGTTCTATTTGGGTGAAGGATTTCTTCCAAATATCTCTGTTCTTCGCCACTCCTCCCTACCTGCCCCACAGTGTCATTCTTTGTGCATCTCCTTCCAGTGGGGCTGGGTAGGCTTTGTGATGCAGGAGTGAAACTTAAAAATCTGTAGGCTTCTGATTTTGAGCTCAGAAACCTCTAGCGTAAGAAATGAAGTTGCACACAGCTTCGCTGTGGAAAGTATGGAGCTTTTGTTGCTCGCTGGACCTGTAGAAGGATGGATGATGTTCTGAGAGCGCTCTATGACCTCTTGCACACTGACTCCCTGTGAAGCAGGGAGTTATACCTTGCTTCGGCCCTTATCTGTGAGATGTCTAGAACAACATAAATGAAATTTAGAAGCAGGCCTTGAACAAATCCACTGACAGAAGGCTGTATTCCACCAGTCCCCTCAAAAGCCATGCTTACTCACCTGCTTTATATGCTATAAGCAACTGGCTTCCCACTTACCCAACAGATGATAGAGGAAGGATGGGAATTTTAGTAAGTGCAAGTGGAAACAGATCTTTCCCCTTTTTAAAATTTAAGATTGGCGCCAGAATCTGCAGTGTGCAGCCCCAATCACTGTGAAGATAACTCTGAGACAAGCTTTAAAAGTGAAGTGATAATGTAGTTTTCCTCAGCAAAGGAAAAGTAAAGCACTGCTTTCGTGGGCATGAAGGTGTTCTACAGCTAGGATGTCTTTGGGATAAAAGATGCCAAAAATCAAGCGATGGATGTTGCAGCGATGGTAGATGCTATGGGTATGTTGGGTTAGAATACTGTTCCAAAGGCCATGGAAACAGTAGCCACAGCTTAGTCTGAACGGCTTTAGGACTGGGCTTAAGCTTTCTCTCTCATACAGCAATACTCTCACTTTCTGTAGCATAAACCATGCTGTCTCTGTCCCTGGCAGTTTGCAGCACGGTTCAACTGTGCAGTAAGAAGTGTGCACATCCTCCATCAAAGTCATTTGTGCTGGTAGCCTCTGTGTTCTTGGTGATTAATCAGTCTTATGTGTACCTGAGTCAGCCTCAACCCCTGACTGTTTCTATCAAAGATGCTTTTAACGAAAAAGGTGTTAACAGGAAAGGGCAGAAACAGGAAAAGGATTAACTTGGAATTTTGTATTCTGAAAGTCAAAGGGGCACGTGCTCCTGCTGTATTCACTGGAAAGAAAATTAAGAAAGTAACTAAAATCAATTATCCATGTGATAGCTTTTCCTTGGGTTCAAGGTAAAGCGGACAACTTTCTAAAATTAAAACAAATGCATGCAGCCTAAACCTAATGAAAGGCAGGTTGCAGGCTACACCCATATATCAAGAACTTGTAATTTACGTGGATTACATAAACTAATACATAAAATCCAAGTCTGTATGGTCAAAAAGTGCTATCTAGTTTATGTGTTTGCCTTTACATATATAAAAAATTACATTTTTTTTTTAGGAGTTGTATTGAATTCCCAGCAGCTTTTGAGAAGCAATATCGAGGAGGAATCCTTCATAACCACTGAGTCTGATTCCAAGGATGCTGTTTTTACAGAAACCCGGAGAGAACAGTGCTTTTTCTCTATCTTCTTGAGGTATTTAAATCATTAGGCTAATTTCAAATTCCACTGCTAGTTTTGAAAAATATAAGCATAAGGCCTTCTCCCTCAAGCACTACAATGACATTCTCAGTTTCCCTTTATTGCTACTTTCTGTTCTTGGGGATGGTAGCGTACAGAATTAATTTCTGTCTTGATGTTCTGGCTTTGTTACTTAGTAAAAATCTCTCTCATCTGTCTGGCTAGGTTTTGCTCTTTAAAATCCCAAGAGTCTAGTTTCTTAGAAAAACATGAAAGTGAGATTTCAATTATATCCTTTAAATTGTACTTGGATATTAACCCCTCTAACTCCTAAAGAAATACCACGTTATTTGAGTCTTTTGACTACATCAGGCAAATTGCTGTGGTTGTGTGAAAAGGTTCAGCTCCATTACCCAGACAGAAAGTAGTGAAGTGCTGGAAACTACAGACATACCACTTTTTGTAGTTTGCTTGATATTACTGATTCTACAACTCTTTCTAGGATGGTGATGCCTAAGTCATTGAGCATTTAGAGGAAACCAGTGTGGTTTATGTTAAGCTTGCAAGTTGAGGGGGTGGTATGGTTAGGACCCCTGTGTGGGGCTCTGCTTGCTTTACTCCCACAGTTGTAATAACGGTGAATGAAGTAGAAGTTGCATTTAGTCCTCCTTAGTGAGTCAGAGGCCATTAGGAATGACTCAGAGGAAAAATACCTGATAATATTGAATTGCCAACAAAGCACAGTAGTCCTGTGATCTTACAGGAGTATAAAGGCTGACTGACTGTTGCAGGACTAATAATACAAGTGAAACTACTGTTCTGCTATTTCAGTCCTCTCTGTCTGTTGGAGAATGGCTCAGAGAGCAAGGACATGAATCCACAGAACAGTTGTACGAGCAGAGCCTGTTCTGAACTTAGCATAAGTAGCAAGACTAGGCCACGAGTCCGAGCTGAAACTGCAAGTCAGGCTGACAACAGTAAAACAGCAAGGACACTGCGACCTTGAAGAGTATCGTAAACCAACCAGAAGTTAACCCGTGTGCATCTAGTTGCTTAAACCAATCAGAAGTTAACCCGTGTTAACCTAAACTGTATAAATAAACGCTATTTGGGCCGATAAAGTGAACTATGCTTTATCACTCACATTGAGTCGACCCAGCGTGTTCCTCCGCCGCCAGCATCTGTCAGTTCACTTTCTTGCTAAACTCTGCTTGTACGCAGTCTGGAGGGGAGCAGACCACCTTTCTGAGGTGGTGTGTTAGAGTTTTTCACGCCCAAATTAGAAGTTACACATACTGCAAAAAACACTGAGAAAGTGAGTGTCTCTTGAAGTGAGACAAGATGCTGTGGATTGGCTAAATGGTGTCACCTCACTTTTTTGTGTGATGGAAAGTCCCCGGATTCCCACTGGAGCCTGAGTGGGAACTGGCTGCTTCTCACAGCACCTCTTTAGGAACTGTGATTCCACCTTTGTGTGTTCATTCAGTTCTGCCTGTGGACGTTTTTCTTGGCCCTGTGAACCTGAAGGAGGGTCAGGAGGCTCATGTGGCAAAGTGCAGTTTGGAAGCTGGCAGTGCTACCCTAGCTTAAATGGGCTGAGGCTATAAGCCTCTTCACTGGATATGTGAGAGAAGGAATAGGTAGCTTGAGGAGTTCAGAGCAGGACTTGGAAAAAGTTAATATTAATTTGGGATGTTGGAGGTGAAGGACTGAATCCCCCTCTAAAAGAAGTACTGCTGTTTGTCATATGGATATAATTATATAGACGTAGGTAGATCCATACAACCCTATGCGAGGATGCTCTGATGGGAAGGTGTTGGCTTAGGTGTGTGTGCACATGTGCAGCTGTTAAACTGCTATAGGACACCAGTTTAAATTCGTATCTTGGATTATACAGAACACATTAGATCTTGCACGTTTTGGGCAGCTGAAAATAAAGCCTTGTAATTAGCAGTGGTGTTGTCAATTGTGGTAATCATCTCCTTGTTCTGGTAAGCAGTCTTGTATACGGAAATGCTAAAATACAGCCATTAGCAAGCCTCCATGTTAGAAACTTTTGTGCAAGGCTTGGTGCATCCACAGGCTTATAGCCTGTAAATTGACAAGGATTTGGAAAGGAGAAGCATTTTTACAGGTGACCAAGCATTCCAAGTGATAGTGGAAAGCGTTCAGATGAAAATACATAACCTAAAGGCAAGGGATGTTAAACAGCGGCTGAGGATCTGAACTTGGTTGTTAAATAAGGGATGTGAGCCTCTGTGCTCTGGGGCATAAGGGATCTTAAATGGATTGAAGCAGAGGAAGAACTGAGTACTTGAGCATCATATGGCAGCCAGGTGTGGACTTACTTGTGCTTTTCTCTAAAGTGCATATAGTTCTGGTCTTGATTCCCATGCAGGTCTAGATGAACCACTTCTCTGCTGCATGCTGAAAGTTTCTCTGTCCCTGTGTGGAACCTCCTAACAGCATATGTATCTGTTTTATTGCATTCAACATCTTCCAGTCTAAATATAGTTTGATTGCTTTCCAAATAAGCCTGGGTCTGCTACTTATGCTGATTCACCATTGTAAACTTAATAATTTGATGTTCTCAGTAAACAGATGCTCTGGGAGGCATTTGGTGATTATTTTAAAAGAAATCACTGCAGGATTCCAGGCTATCTTCATTAATTCTTTGGGATATGATCGTGTCACCCCCCCATCACAACTCATAACAAAAGTTACTTAAAAAGAAATCCAACCAACACCCCATATGCAAAAGCCATATTCCTAATTGCTGGGAATTTTAAATATTCATTGCACGTCTTCAAAATTTTCCAACGTAAAACAGTTTCAGTGTTTTATTCAGCATGAGGCAGACTGTGTGTTGTACATCTTTATCACAATAGCATCTCTGACAGCGTGGTGACTCAAGGTATTATTTGATGGCTAATGTAAAGGTACCTGTTCAGTTGAATTTATAGTCCTGGAATCTTTGAACATGCCATTAAGGTGCATCCGTATGCTTATTAATGTGAAAAGGCCAGACAGGCAGTTCACCATGTTCACAAATTGCTCTGGTTACCACAATGTGTCAAGAATGTGCAAGAGGGTATATGAAGTGCTGCTATGCTTTTTGCTTCTATGGCGCATCTTACTATATTTGTGATAAATGTTGGCAGGTTTCCATGGTTAGGGAGCTGTTCATGGCCAGTGTCTAGCCTGCTGCTATTTCTATGGATGTTACCATGGGCACTGATGGAAAGAAATTCATATCGAGCGGAAAACAATCATGGAAAAAGGGCAGGAGGCAGAAGAGAAGGGACAGCCATAATTGTGGTAGGGGTCAGGATGGTCTTGTAACTGTGGAAGAGCTGTGAAGCTGTAATGGCATTGTATAGTACAGAAATATTCAGTGTATATATTCTGCAACTATGGAAGGTAAGAGGAAATAATGCTCCCAGCCTAAGAGCAAATCTATGGTTGTCATCCTAATCATCTAGGAGCCATGACTCTTAAGCTTACAGTGCTAGAATGAAAAAAACCATGTCGGTCTCTGTAGACAATACAGAGTGAGTGTGTGTTCCTAATTCACCCCTTCAGGAGCATGCTGCCTATATATATAATCACACTTGTGTGCAGCGTGGAGCATGTCATCTTGGGAGTCCTACAACACCCAGGCAGCTTCACTGATGTGATGTCGTTGGCTGAGATGAGGACAGCACATTTGAGGAAGAAGATTAAAAAAAAAACCCAAAACACTGCTCCCCACCCCCCAAAAAAACCCCAACAAACAACCCCAAAACAAACAAAAAAAACCCCAAACCCAAAAAGCCGTCAAGCTTCTTGTACATTCCTTTGATCCTGGTGCTGCTGTGCAGTGTTGATTTCCCAACATAATTTAAATCCCACGTAGTTCTGCTAGTATTTGGGATATAAGATGTAGAAACCTTATGTCCATGGTGATTTCCTCAAGCACAAGTGATCCTCATGTAATTGGGTGTATTGAGAGGATCAAGGCCACTGACTAGGGTTTCTGATGTGCTCATTTTCAAGGGTAGAAGTTCATGTTACCAAGTTTCAGTTCGTATCTTTCATAGCCAGCACCTCTTCTGTCTTTAGCTTTGCTGCTGCTGTCATCTTTTCCTGACTCAAAAGCAGACTGCTCTTTTGTGACATGCCAGGAATGAGAGCTACTGTTAACGTTTCCTTCTTGAGCACCTTTGAGTTGAGTTGCTGTGAAGAACATGAGCTATCCAGCAGAGAAAACTGGAAGCACCCGCCAGCATGGGAGGTGTACGTGAGGGAAAGCTGGGATGAGATTCAGAGGCTATATATTGGGAGGATTTTGAAAGTATGTTGTGTGTGGGAGAGGTGGCAGATGACAGTCCTTCATCCTCCTTGTGCATTTTCGTTCTTCAACCACCTTCCTTTTGTTCACAATGAAGGAACCTGAGTGGTGTCCTGACTCCTGCTCTCCTGAGCAGCTTATAAAACTCACTGTGTGAGCAAAGCGGGCCTTGTTTGTGCTGAGCACTTGGCTCTGTCTCCTGGCTTTTCATAAGTGGCGGTTGACCTACTGCCAAAGGCCTGATGAAAGTTTGTGGGGAAAAATGATTAAATGATTCACAGTGGTCTGAAAAGTAATCTTGTAAGACTTGGAGTTGTAGTTTTCCAAGCTCTTTCTGCATATGTCAAAAATATTTCCCTAGGTTATCAGTACTTCCCCTTCCCTAGAAAGAGAAGTACAGAAATGTGAAAGTAAGAAATTGTATGTCTCTCTGAATGTCAAGAAGTATGCATATACAGAGAAAAGAGACTCTTTTTTTACTTTACATTCAGTATTCCCATCCTTAAACTAAGTCTTAAGCATATCACACACACAAGCTTCCTTCCCCCTGTTCTCCTTCCTAAATTAAGCTTTCTTTTGTCCATGATAGGGAATCCTAAATCTGTTCATCATGTCACTTCTGCCCTACCTGATTCCTTGTGGTGCTTTGGTTTCTATGCAAATTCACGTAAGACTTTATAATCATACTCTACATCCATCTTGCACTTCTGTAACCTAATAAACAAGCCCCAGGGCATTGGTGAATTGATTACAAAAGCTTTAATAGTGGTACAGCACTTCTGCTTTAAGAAATATTGTTTTAATCTGAAAGTTTCAGACTTTAATGTGAAATCTCAGAACAACTTTTGCACCCTTCAGTGTAGCATCTTTTTGTTTATTTTTTTTCTCTCTTGACAAGAAGTATTTGTGACGTACTGCCTTTCATATTAAAATTTCCAACAGCAGGAACTAGTCAGTGTGGACAAGTGCAATGCTTTCCTGATGAAACTGAGTCAGTACTTCCTTTCACAGCTTTTTCTCTAATTTATTTTGAGGAAAGAGAAGATTGCTCTTCTAGTTGGAAACTTTATAGTGACATCTTAATGGGTCAAAGGAGATCAAAATATTGTTCATGTTTACTTTTCCTGTCTAGGTTTTTGCAAGAAATATTATTTAGTGCTCCTTTTTGTTAAACACGTAAGTATAATTCTATCTGCACGTTGGGACAAAGAAGGCATTTTTTTTGCTGCGTTTCAGCCTAAAGGAAATAGGGGAAAATGAACAATTTTGCCTTGAGAGGTACAAAGCACTGCCGTAGCAAGCTTCATACTTGCTGGTGTGAGATGGGGTAGTTACTCTCAAGATTATTTCCAGGAGAACTAAAGACTTCTCATGTGAAATGTTTCTCATTGCTGCTTTTACTTCACCTTTTCTTGCTTTGTTGCTTCTTGGTTTTCCCATTATATATGCTCATCATCCCTTGCATAAAAATGAATCTTGATAGCAAGTTGCAGTCCTCAATGGTCATAAAAATATGTGGAAAAAGAAAAGAGCCCAGGCATGTTTGAATGCATGTGTGAGGAGCGAGAAAGTGACAGGTTTATGATTCTTTTTCAGACCAAGACACTCTTAATAGCTGCAGCTCAGGAAGAGCTGGTGCAATAAATCTTTCCCTTCATGCTGGGAAACCAGCAGATAGAGGATGGAGGCCCAGTGCTCCCGGTGGGAAAATGCACTGGGAGTTTGACCCCTCGTTCCCCATGACACTTGCTCAAATTGGCCTTTACCACAGTAGAAACAATGCTATGGAAGGGGCATGTGATGGGGCAAGAAAATAAAAGAGAAACCAAAGGGAGATAAAACACTGTAGCTGAGAGCAAATGAACGTGGAGTAGGAAGAATTGGAGTTTGCATCAGACAGGTCACTTACGACCATAGCAAAGGGAGGAAAACTCCCCCAGGGACAGGAGCAGGAGAAGAGGTAGGCTAGCTGATACTGTTTCGTTGCTGGCTGGGTCTCTTTGAATACCTCTTCAGTTTTTAAGGAGTTCAGCAGCACCTCGAAATGATACTGCCAGAGGGGGAGACTCCCTTCAATAGGTGGGATGAAGGGACCCTTCCCACAGGTGCAGGGAAGCTGATGGTAACTGATGGTCAGATACAAACCACCTATCTGTGGGGAACCTGGGGTGGTTCCTGCTGTGCCTGCCAGATCAGGAAGGAGGGAAGATAACAGCAGGTGCCGGTGGTGCCCCTTGTCCCAAAGGGGTGGGTATGGTAGGAGTATGTTCGCTGCAGATGGGTCTTTTGGTGCTAGCACCCTTCTCTTTTGTCTGGGACAATACAATTCTTCAGTCTTTGTTTTACACTATTTGAACTAGCTGTGCCACCTCTTTTACTCTTTATGTTGAGTGCTTCCACAGGCTAGATGGTTATCAGTCGACCTGTGATGTTTGGAGCAATCCCAACCTCTTGGGCCCTAGGCCATGGACATCTGGGAACCTTCTGTGATACTTCTGCTCTGCCCCATCACTTTTAGCAGGTCACCTGATTTCCATGGTTGGAGTTTAGTCCTGGGGATGTGCAACTTATTATGGGAAGCATATAATATACCCTTAGTTATATACATATGTTTTCAAAAGAAGTAGGCTCCTGGGGAGGGGCTGCTCTGTCCTTCTTGCAGCTCCTGCAAGGGGACTTTCCTCTCCGCTGGGGTGAGGTTCTGCAACTGGCAATGAATGGAAGGACTGGCTAGGATGACTTTGGGGGTGGGAAAAGTTTTATTGTATAAGCATATTGCTCCCCATGCAGCTTTCAGAAACACTTCTAATAGTAAGGGCCTCTGACAAGAGGGAAATGGAAGAACCTTCTCAAAGGATATGGTTTTAAGCTAATTTAGCTTCCAGTTGGTTTGGCTGTTGAGAGGGAGGTGTTCCATGCCTCTGGTGTTTCTCCCCTTGTCCTGATTTCAGCTGGGATAGAGTTAATTGTCTTCCTAGTAGCTGGTACAGTGCTGTGTTTTTGAGCTAGGTATGAGAAGAATGTTGATAACACACTGATGTTTTCAGTTGTTGCTAAGTCATGTTCAGTCTAAAGTCAAGGATTTTTTAGCTTCTCCTGCCCAGCCAGCAGGAAAGCTGCAGGGGCACAAGAAGTTGGGAGGGGACACAGTCAGGGCAGCTGACCCAAAGTGGCCAACGGAATATTCCATACCATGGGACGTTTTAGGAACTGGGGGGGGATCGCCACGCGGGGACTAACAGGCACGTTGGTCAGCGGGTGGTGAGCAATTGCGTTGTGCATCACTGGTATATTCCAATCCTTTTATTATTACTGTTGTAATTTCGTTAGTGTTATTATCATTATTAGTTTCTTCTCTTCTGTTCTATTAAACCATTCTTATCTCAACCCATGAGTTTTAGTTCTTTTCCCGATTTTCTCCCCCATCCCACTGGGTGTGGGGGGGAAGTGAGTGAGCGGCTGCGTGGTGCTTAGTTGCTGGCTGGGGTTAAACCACGACACCCCTGTTAGGCAGGTCCAAAGCACTTCTGCAATGTACAGTCACTCCCTCCTTGTCATGGGGGAGTAGTGGGAACCTGTGTTTCACCCTGGTCCCTGGATGTTGGGCAGTGTCCCACAAAGCAATTGTCCAGAGTCTGTACAGACTTTCTGATTCTTGATTTCTCTATCCAGGAAAAATTGTAGGGTTTTGAAAGCTACACTTCCAAAACTTAACCCAGACCATGGCTGCTTTGAAAGTGCTTTTTTGTCTTCATTTATTTACTTATTTAAATGAGGCTTAAACTCTAACAAGAGGTAGGACTCGCTGACCCAAGAAGTAGTTTCCAGACCTGTCTTGCTAGAGGTGTTAAATCTCTTATGTGGTTTTACTTCATTTGTTGTTATGAAGGACAAATGTGCTGGAATGTTACTGAATCTTTGCATTGTGTTTGGTTAATGAAACAATTCTTGGTATTGTAATCACTGTAGTGATTAACTAGAAACCTCTATTCTGAATTATTCTTTTTTTCTCTTTGGATTTATAATGGCTGTAGTTGTTTTAGCTAGCAATGAATCACACATGTGGTCTAAGATTTTGTGTTCAACATCGGAGTGAACTGCACCTATAAAAGATGCTGTCTGTGCCTCTAGGAGAGGTAATAAATGCTTAACAAATGTGTAGAGGTGTTCTCTTAGTAGTGGAAATAGAAGCAAACATGTTTTAGTGGTGGTTTTTTCCCTTTAACTGATTCTGTAAGAGTAGAGCCATATGTTATCCATTTTCTTCCTCTTCTGAATTAATTAGAGCATGACGGTGTTTCCTGACTAATGAGGCAAACACTCTCATTTAGGTTCATATGTGGAAAGGTTTCTATCACCGTACAGGTTTTTACACAGCAGCAATAGCAGTTGCTGCAGCGTGATCAATAGAAGAAGCTGCATTAAGATCAACAATTATGCAGGGTGATAAACAGACCTAATTGAGCATTAGAGGTTTTGTAAACACAGACCCACTTAGCTGGTGGTACATTTCTGTTGTTACTGGAATGAGATTTTTTTTTTAATGAGAGATCTTAGTGTGTGTGTGTCTACTACTTTGTGTCCAGGATCTTCTAAACACAGATGCTCCTTAGAGCAACCCTCATGTACAGACAGACTTAACACCTGCTGGATTCAGAATGTGGATTAAAGGCTTTGCAGAAGTACTCATTTCCTTTACTACCTGCCTTTCCAGCAATCTTGAGCTTCTTGGGAAGGGATGCTTTCTTCTCACTACATAGTCTGAGGTCAGCTGCAGTGGCCCTAGAGCTGGCACCACAGGGCTGTTCTTAATTGTGATAGATTAACGCTATATGGTTTGCAAAGGCCACACGGCAGAAACTCTGCTTCATGTTACGCTTAAGGGAGGCAGTGACATGTGCTGTGTTTTCACTGGGAGGACCTGTAGTGTAATTTGCTTTTTTTTTTTTCTCCCCGGCCCAGGGCAATAGACTTGAGGAAAATGATTTTGGTTTCTTTTAAATCAGCAAAATTTTCTTTTTAAAAATGTCTCTGTGAAAAAATTTGTTTATAGTTGTACCTGGGGGGCAATGCACTAGTGCTTTCTGTGTTGTGGGCCAGGAGAGGTGCTAGCAGCTTCCAGTCCCAAAGCATGAGCATCGGTCTGTAGCTGTGTTAATAATCCTTACCTATCAGGACATGTTTTCTCAACTTTCTGGCCCTTCTGGCTCAAAGCATGATGAGATCTGTCAAGAAATGCAACTTGAAGAACAAAATATAAATGCTAAAGGATTTATTTTCTGGGACAGGTTTTCAAGATATTGTGATTTGTTCTAATGAATTTACATTATTTTCTACTCCTGGTTGCGTGCATTTATCCTGCTCCTGGCAGAGTTTGTACCCAAGGAAAGCCTAGCAGAGTTTTCCCCTTGTAGCAAAGGGTCTGGAGTGCTCACAGAAGGGCCAGAGATGAGTGGAAAAGAGGAATGCAGAAGTGACTGCAGACTTAACAAACATTGGCAAGATGGGGCCCTCCGTCTGTGAGCCCAGTTTGTGATACCATGGCCCTGGACTGGAAGTGACCACAGTGAAGGCAAACCCCTCAGTGAACAGGTATGGTGCCCGTGGGATCGCTGGGGCTGTGCCTGCGCAGTGCTGCGAGGGACAGTCACCTCTGCAAGACGTGTGCCGCTGTGGCTGTGCTGCTCCGACCCGGGGGAATTTGTGTGAGTGACATCGGGTATTGGTGTCGGGAAGTGGATGTCTATACTGTGTTGGAACACGTAGTGCGTGTGTGTATATATATATATATTTATATATATTATTTGTGCTGTCGTCTTGATTTCACCATGGCAGTGTTGGCAGGCACTGTTGCTTGTGTTTCCTTTACCTTCTGTGTGTCTCTTGCTGCATGTTTTTGTGTTGTTGCTCTAAATATTTGATGTTTCTTTTCTGTCCTGTTTTTTCTGCCTTGGTGCTTAATCCTTCACCCTGGATGGTTGTTGCCGGCATGTGTGTGTGGTGGCACAGAGCAGTTGTCTGCCTCGGTGCGTAGCTCAGATTAAATAAATGAGAACGTGGGTTACAGCCACAGACAGCAGGACTGTACAGATACAGGTTTGTATGCAATGAGGAGTCTCTCTAAGGTCGTCTTATACCTGAGGAGCAAGTCTCATGCACGAATTGTCTAAATGTTAGTCGATTGCTTGAGCTTTGATAGTGGAAGAAGAACATTAGCTTTCTGCCTCTGTGCAGTAGAAGACATCCAGACACAAAACAGAAAGTGAAGCTCACGGAACTGGACAAAATCGTAGGGCACAAAGCTTGTGGCTTGCCAGGAGATGCTGTTACTTGCAGCTGAATGAATGAATATACGGGAGAGTGCCTGCAGCATCCCTGGGTGTAGGGCAAAGGGTGTTGGCATGACTTCCTCTTGACTGCCCTTGGAGGCAAAGTTCTGAACCTGATCTTCCTTAACAGTAGCTTATTGGATTGATTGTTTTCTTTTGGAATACTAAAAAAACCTAACCAACAACAAAAAACCCCCAAACAAACCAAACCAAAGAAAAGGTGTTGGTGGGGAACATCATCGTCCATTCCTTCCAAAGCAGGAGGGTAACAAGCCATGCTGTGGCAGAGGACCGTTCTGCCATTTCTGTGGTTACCACCTTCGCAGGGAGTTGTGAGGCACTTCCCATTTTGTACCTGACGTCATACATCAGGACACATTGTTGTGCCTTAGAATGACTGCAGCTTACGCTCTCTGACTTATCGCCCTCCCCTAGCCAAAGTGGTGTTTCAGCTGGCCGTGTTTTTACAGTGTGTCAGGCAGTGCCCCTGCTTGCCTCATCCAGCTCAGGATGAAGAAGCTCTCCTCATATATTCTGATTTTTGGGGTTTTTTTGGTTTTTTTTTTTTTTTTCTTTCTCCCTCCTCTTGGCTTGTGTTCTTCACTGTTTATCACTATTTCAGATGTCTCTTTTCTACCTCCTATTTAGCTGTTCTTTTCAGCTACCCTCTTAACGCGTTAAAAGGGTATAAACCCACATATATTACAGAAAGAAAAGTTAAATTTAATATTGCTTGTGCTAACTTTCTCTGCCGTCCTACCTGACCTGGCACCACCGAGCACTGTTGCACAGCGCTGCTTCCTAGGACAGACCCTGACTGTGTTCCCTGCAAGCTTTGGTTAGAAAAAAAGAATAATCTGTGGAGAAGCGTGCAAAGCGCTCCTGTGGGATAGTCACTTGGCGCTGTGTTTCTAGAGGTGCTGACACAGAGCTTCTTTATGGAGAGTGAGAAGTGTGTCATGGGGACTATTGGCTGACTAAAAACCTTTTCACCTGACAGCAATGAAAAGTACCTCAGCTTTGAAGTGCCGTTTGGCTCAGATGTGTCAAATAAAAATATGGTCAGTGAGGGTGTCTGTATCCCCTTCTGCTGCAAGAAATGGAAAGCAACTTCTACTGAGGTCTCGTCCTTCCCTGCACCCCTTGGGAGATTAGGATTGTCAAATTGAACAGAAGACTCATAAACTAGTGGAGAATACAGTTAATTGGGAAGATTTATAGGCTTGTTAGAAGGAATGTTTCTTAATTTAAAATGTCAGTGTATTCCCTGAAGGGAGACATTACTTCTTGTTGAAGCCTTAATTGGAGTGGGCTAATTTTCAGTGCTGGGACTAATAATAATAATAAATAAAAAAAATCCTTCAGTCTCAACCAGAAAGAGCTATTTAAATTTCACAAGCTGTAAAAGTGTCAGAAACACTGTTTTTAGCTTTTTCTCCTGAGGCCACAGAGGAGACTAGAAGGTGAACAGCAGCACTGGGCAGTAGTGGGAAGGTGTTCTCTTCAAGCGTTATGCCTAGAGCTGACTTGGAAATGTCATAACTCTTTTTTTTTTTTTTTTTTTTTTCCCTTCACTCAAACTGTGATGCTAATGGTCTCGTACTGAAATTGCTTTAAATATGTATGTCTTTATAGGTTGCAGTTCTAATGCTCACAGGGTGGGTAAAATTGAGGTATCTTTCTGGAAATGGAATTGTGTGCTTGTATGGAGAATAATAGGTAGGATTATTCAATTTTTTTTTTTTAATGTTTTGAAATATCACCAAGGGTCAATGTCTACAACCAGGTCATGCCAATGGAAGTCTTCTATATGTGATTTTAATGTCCTGTATCTGTTTGTATGGTATGATGGACTCGTCCCATATTTTTTCCAATAAGCTTGCTGAATCCCATGTTTTCTAACTGTTATTTTAGGCCCTTGTTCCTATCTGCTATATTAGAAAAGAGCTATATTTTTCATGCATAAACAGAAGTATGATTCTGGAGTAGAGAGTCTAAAGTATAGGCATGGGTGCAAAAGGGGGTGGGGGGAAAGGAATAATTACTCTACATCATACAGAGATTTACAACTGCAGAGAGGATGCAAAAAACATCAAAAGTCCTTCTTATGCTTTGGACTGGGATAATGCGTAGGAAGAACTTAGCCAGCCAGCAATGATGGTGTATAGAATAGCCCTCCTGATGGAAAACAATATTAGGCTGCTCCGTGATACTTGATCTTGAGTGGTGGGACTGTTGCTGATTCAGACTAGGTATAAGGAAGAAATCTTTTTTTTTTTTCTTTT